>JAUMHE010000085.1:8523098-8577826 GCA_032359235.1 Enteromius mattozi | reverse complement strand
AAAACGTATAACTTAAAATAACCATGATGCAGTCTCCATGCTACAATAATGATAGAAGCAAGGTTTTCTACAGTTTGTAAGTATAGTATTACTGAAATACTTGTGTCCCCTTCCAAAAATTGTTCGCAAAAAATTTTATGTTTATTGTCCCCCCCTACTGTTAAATGAAATTTACGCCCATGCCCACACACTAATTACACACACACACACACACACATATAAGCCACATTCTCACTCAGACTAACTGCGAAGTCTTGATTTGCCCTGACTGTCTATTCTGAGCGTTTCTTCCCGTGTTTGTTTTTTCCCGTTGTTACCTTGGACTGTTTATTCTGTTTCTGACTGTTTGCTGCCTGCCCCGATCTCTGCCCGTACACCTCAACCTTGTTTCTGCCTTATCTTCATTGCTCTGTTTGCCGGTGTTTAGACCCTGCCTGTTGACCCTGAATAAAGCCCATGCGAATGGATCCGCACGCCTCCGCCTCATTGTTTACAGAAGACTTCGCAGTCAGTCTGAGTGAGAATGTGGCTTATATGTGTGTGTGTGTGTAATTAGTGTGTGGGTGTGGTGATAAGGTGCAGGTGTGTGTGATCAGTCCAGGAATGAGGCATGATGGGTAATGGAGTTCCTGTGATGAATGTGACTTTTTGGATGGAGTGCCCTCTGGAGGGGCTTGTGGGCAATCCAACAGGAAATCATGACATACCTCCCTAGGAGCGGATTCCAGATGCTCCTACCAGAATATATGTCATGAGTTTTTGGATGGAGTGCCCTCTGGAGGGGCTTGTGGGCACTCCAACGAAAAATCATGACAGTCAACTCCACTTATTAACTTAAAATGCATATACAATTAAAAAATAAAATAAACTAGAAATAAAGAATGAACTAAACTGAAACAAGAACAAAATTAATGTTAACAGCTTTATTTAAAAATAACTAACAAAAGCGGAGTTATTACAAAATTACTAAAACTTAAAATAATATTAAGATGAAAATTGGAAAAATAATTAAAAATAAATGCTAATTTAAAATATTCATAAAACCTCTAATAGTACATAAATAATGCTAAAAAAAACTAATGAACTTTTTAAAAAGATTTGTTCATTTTGAAAAACATAAAATTAAATTGATAACACCTTACAATAATGTCGCACTTGTTAATATTGAACTAAAAGTAAAAAAGTACTTTACTGTGAACAAACAATGAAAAAATATGTTTGAAGCATTTACTAATCTTCTAATATTATTTAATGGACCTGGACTAACATAAGCTTACAATTACAGTTGTATTTTTATCAACAAATATTAATAAATACTTTAACCAATGTACTGATTGTTAGTTAATTCATTAGTGTTATCCAATGGGACCTTATAGTAAAGTGTTGAATTGAACTGAATTGAATTAACTTGAACTGTAACTTTTTAATTTAACTAAATAAGCCTATTTTGTTGACATTTATGATTTGTTTACTCCGCGCTTGTAATAAAATGTTCCCCTCGTAAATGCTAAAGTTAACTGGCCTTTTCATTAACCTCCGTGCTTGTGTTTGGGGACCATAAAAACAGAGTTCTTCAAGGCTATGGAGCCCGCGTGCCGTGTAAATGGGGTGAGGGCAGACAGTAACTCATGTGTACTTGTTTAGAAGGGACTGACAGCACCGTCCTGAAAGTCTGAAGGTTTAATTATAATTCATACGAGGCTGTATAATTATAGTGCACTTAAATCACATTCTAGGCCACAAAACCAACTTACAGGAACACAATGGCAAAGCATTCAATGACAACATGACATTTTTGTGAGATTTTATTCAAGTGATATTGACCTTTGTGTTTAGATATGTCATGTAAGCCCAGCATGTGATGATACTGTGCTGTGAGTTTTTACTGTGTGACAGAATGAGATTCTTCTCAAATCCTCTGCTGACTGCTGGCATTTAGTGGTAGTTATTAATGTCAGCAGACCTTGTGAAGTCATGTTAGTGGAGGTTTGCTGTGATAAGTAATGAAAACTAGCATGGTTCTGTGGGGTGTGTCTCTGGCTAATGGTGTTACAATTCTGTATGAAAATCAACTTTACTAGAATGCAAGACACAACTGCTGTTTGAAGAGATATAGAAAGTAAATGTATATTTCTCATATATTGATTCAAATTAATTATTCTTTTAACTGATATGAGCCCTCTAGTGGTAATGAGGTGTTTTTTGCCAGTATTTAGATGTTTTGCTGGCCATTTGATGTTGTAAACAATTATTTATAGTCTTTATGGTATATATATATATGAATGGATGTGTTTAAACGCGAACTTTGCTATAACTTAAATTTATCTAGTCCTGTGTTTCAGTGGTAGAAAATGAAAGAAGTAGGTCATCTTATATCTCAAAACCAAATTGCTAAAACTTTGAGTCTATCATTCGATATGTAACAGTTTGACTAATGGCTGAAACCAAACATAAAGTTTTTTAGTTGAATTCACTGCATGTGTAGTTAAAGGACTGAGAAAAGCTTTATATATTCATGTGCGTCAAGCTCACCTCCTCCCCTTTATCAGATCTCCTGGTTTCCTCTAAATACAGATAGAATCTAAGAAAGGCATGAGAGGATGTTCGATGATCTATCACATCACTTAAAAAGCAGCGTATGTCTGTCGCAGTACCAGAGAAAACAGTAAATACGATGGGTGTGAGTTTTGTCTATATTTTCTCTCTGCTTTCATGTGTCATAATGAAAATCTCACCCCTGCATCTCATTGAACTCCCTCCGATGGAATGTTCTCAAGAGGTAAATATGCTATTTGTTCCATTTTATCCATTAACATTAATGTTATTCATATAAAAACAAGTAAATTTTTCATTATGCTGTTTTCTGGCAGGGAGTAAACTGCACGGTTGAAATAGGCAAGTATAAGTCGATGTCTTCTTTAAATTGACACTTATGTGAGTTTTTAAAAGATATGTTCATCAAATATTTCTTTGATAGTCTCAGATAACTGTTCAGATGAGCATTGGGTGGTGCCAAGGACACAGGCCCCAGGGATTCCTAATGTAAGTGCAAAGGTAGCAGTCAAGGCAGCTGACAGTGGACAGTTTGCACCAGTCCTATACATTACATGGAACCAGTTACCGGATGGTAAGACATTTATGGTAACGTATAGCTTAAGGCTATAAATTATTTAAAAATAACCAAATTCTTTCAATATAATTGCCTTTTTGACAGGAAATGTTTTTCCCCTAACAGAACCTGTATAGATAGCAGCATATGTATCTATTTAAAGCATTTTTTAAATTATTTTATTTTTCCACAGGGCGTATATACACTCTCAAAGGGACTGAGGTGTTTGTGGTTGAAATGGCGACAAATCACAGCGTTTGTGTTCGTTATGTTTTCCAGAACAAACTACACGCTGCAACAAACCCAGGACATGGCAGGGTAAGAGTACTAATCCTTATATAATCATATATCCACTGAAAAAAGAGTAATTTGAAACAATTTTCACACAGAAATTGCTAGTATATTTCACCAGTGAAAAAAATAGCAAGTAATGCATTGAAATAAACAAGATATTTTGAAGTAGAAATACATAGTAGAATCATACTTATGATATTTATTTTCAGAAAAAAAACTATAATGTTTATAGTGTACTATGTAGTGTTATTCACACCATTGTTCCATTCCTTTGTCTTTTTAGTGGACATTTTCTTTGGACAGAATTGTGCTCATTCCTGACTTTAAATACCAGGTTTTTGTAACTAATTTACCTAAGCCAAACACAGGGAACCATATAGCAATAACCAACATCACAGTTCCAGGTGAGAATTAATCAGTTCAACAGTTGATTAAATATGTAGCAGACAATCTTCATTATGTGTATTTGGGATATGAAGTGGTGTCCAATTCTGAAAAAGTGGACTAAATCTGTTTGTCATTTTAGAGCGCTTTTGGGATACAAAGGTAGAGTGGTCAGTGCGAAAGGATAAAGAAAATGGTGACTTGGTGATAATCATCGAGTTTGAACCAGAAGAGTTCTCTGAGCAATACAAAGTCTCCATCTGCAGTCCTGACCTTAAACCAGAACCGTTTCACAAAGTCATGAAGGTATGTTTAATGTTCAGTATCTAAAAGACTCAACAGTGCCTCCTGTTGTGTGTTCCATCATAAATGTATTTTCATATATAGCATTAATATAGGAAGCACAGACAATATTGATATTGTTTTTAAGGATAAGAAGACATTTCTGAAGATTAATTTCACACTGGAAGCATATCGGATAAATCACTGCAATTTGGAATTAGTGGTGAGTTATATTACCATTTATATTTGAGTACTGTTTGTTAATAATATTCAGTTGTATGAGGATGTTTTGTTATTTTTTATCATATCACTAAATGACTAAAAGATGCCCTGTTTGACAGATTCAGCCACTGTCTGTTCAAAGCATGAATAACTGTCTGGAATACAGAAGGAAATTTGATGTCTGTCCCTGTATGTATTATACATTAACAATAAATGTCTTTTTGCCTGAGTGTTTTTAATCAACCAGCATTCATATTTTGATACACCGCAATTCAAATGTTTCAATGTATGCTTTATTTGAACTCTAGTTTGTTTTATTTGGTAGACTATTATGTTTATTAACATTTTAATGTCAGTTCTTCCAGGTGCTCCTGTTGTTTTTATTATTTTGGTGACACTGGGGCTGTTGTTGGCTTCATTGGCGGCTGCTGCTTGCATTTTTGGCTGTATTGTATTTTTGAAGAACATGGATTCACATAAAGGTCAGTACAAATAAAACAATCAAATAAATAAGTTGCAATATAACAGAAGTAGCCAAGGACAGTATCCAAAAAGAAAAAAATGTAGAGTGGAGACTTGACTGTATGCATCAGTTGTTGATTTTTGATTAGATTTCTCTCAAAAGTGGAGGCAGATACACTTTTAAAAAATAAAGGTTCTTCAAGCTATGCAATAGAAAGAACCCCGAATGCCCCCCAGGAAGAAGGTGAAGCCTAGAGGTGAAGCTTAGTTGGCCTTGATAGGGAATTTTGGCAGAATAGGGATTAGGAGGGCCTTTGGCCCGCGACAAATTACTGGGATTAGATGCCCCCATCCGAGCAAGCCACGGGCGACGGTGGCAAGGAACCAAAACTCCAGCTATGAAATGAAGAAAACAACCTTGGGAGAACCCAGGCACGGATGGGGACAGTTCTCCTCTGGCCGGACGCCTGGCATCCAATCTCCAGTTTGATCAAACTTTAGATCGAATGTAAGAGCTTATAGTGAGAGTGGTGGATGGGGTAAGTTCTGTCCATCTGGCTGGGCCCTGACCGTGTGGTTTCTAATCTGTTGAAGGTTCCTTTGATCTGGAATAAAACAAACCGTATTAGCGAGGGTAAACGATATCTAGGGCGGAGAAAGGGGTGGTGGAGGGAAGCAAAGAGCGAGATATCGGAGAGGGGAAGTTAGCTCTATTTAAAGGGAGTATCCTAACTTCTGATAGGGTAATCGGATAATAAACTAATTAGGGATTAAGGAATCAGCTGTTCGTACATGCTTCTCCCGAAATTTGTTTATATCTCAACATCATTTAAAAATACAAGAAAAAATGAACCTCAAGTGTCCAAGTTGGGAGTGAGTCTGCGAAATGAATGCATTTTTGTTTTATAATTTTTTTTTGGGCTAGAACAATTTTTTTTCTATAAACAAATTGAAGAAAAAAAGCAAAAAACACATGCCCAAAGTCTTTATTCATCTTTATTCACCCTTTTTTATTATTAAATCTAGTTTAAATTAATGCAGAAAAGGTGCATTGCCATCATGATCTGAGCTATTGAAATGCAACTGACATCAAACAACTACCCATCTCTTAAAAATACAAACTTACCAGAATTGGATATAGTGTAATAAAAGTTGAATAAAGTCTACATTGTTCTGTAGAATCTTTCACTCACTCTTTATTTCAAAACATTTTGAAGGGTCCAAAGCTTTTATATGTTAAAAATAATCATGACTTTTGACAGAAACGCCCTCCTCAGACAGCTCAACATGTGCAAAGGACAAACTAGAGTGGAATCCCATTCACGAGCCTAAAAGGGTCATCATCATCTACTCTCTGGACCACCCCCTGTACAAAGAAGTCATCTTGAAGTTATGTGCCTTCATGAGGGCTAAATGTGGCACAGATGTCACTCTAGATCTCCTGGACTCCGCCTGGCTCAGCACAATCGGCAGAATTCAGTGGCTGGATATGCAGAGGGAACGAATCTCCAAGTCCACAGATAAAGTCCTGATCTTGTGCTCTCCAGGTGTACATGCCAAGTGGAAGGCCATGTGCGGTGAGCACAAAGTGAGACTGAAGGAGGATGAACGGTCACCCATAGGAGACATGCTCACGCCGGCTCTGAGCCTCTTCATACCAGATTTTGTCCATGCTTCATCTTTCCACAAGTACATGGTGGCTTATTTTGATGACGTGTGCAGTGAGGATGACATTCCAGCACCATTCAACGTCGTGGTGAAGTACAAACTCATGAAGCACTTTGAAGAGCTTTATTTCCGAATACTAGACATGGAAAAACACGAGCCGGGACGGATTAAGTGCATTGAAGGCATTAGGGAGAATGATTACGTCAACTGTCCATCAGGACAAGGACTTCGGGATGCTATCGAAGCTTTTAAAAATTACCAGCTGAAGAATCCAAACTGGTTTGAAATGGAGCTTTTGAACTCTGATGATGAAGAAGAGGAAACCATCTTGGAGTCAACGTTTCCTACAGACATTAACTATAGCTCTGTGACTGAATGCTATCAGCTGTTTGAAGAGCACAATGCTCATACATTGGTCAATACGATTAAGTATCAGAATGATGAACATGTTTTAAATTCTTCCATCGCAGAGACAGCCATAATACTGAGCGAGAACTCTTCAGTTCTTACCACAGATGTGCATTACAGTGGCTCAGTACAGAGTAGCATCACAGCTATTGATGTAAAGGGTTTACCAGAAACTAAACCTGTGGCACAACATGCTTTATGCCTGCAGGCTCTGTGAAAATATCTGATTTAAGCTTGATTTCATCAGTCTATTGTAGCTATTACACTTACATTCTGTTTTTTATATTTTTGTTAATGTTTCAAGTTGTTATAAGTACAACTATAGTTATATTGATTCTACACAATCATGTTAATTTGTTTTCTTACACAATAAAAAAGACATCTTAAACACAAAAAAAATGTTTGTGTGAGATAACTCGCTGGGAATTTTACCAGGAAAGATTTATATTTGTCTACAAAGCTCATTTCAAGGGGTTCCATTCAGTCAGCTGAGGCCATATGAATACATTGGGCCAATTGAGGTATGTACAGTCAATTTAATAAAAATAAACAAATAATCTCTATATTCGTAGATATTACTGGTATTCCCCTTGTACATTGATTCATTAAAATGCCCTTGTATAGGCCCTATCCCCCATCTGACAAAATAATGTGAGTAAAAAGCGATTCTCAACTAGTACAAACAGACCCAACCGGATCAAAGTTCAACCTAGTGGAGTCCAGACGGAAAGCAAATAGCTTAAACTGAGAATTTAATGTCCAGATTTTTTTTTTCGTGTTTTAAACTACTAAAAGCCCAGAGCGCGTGACAAGCGTTTTAATTAGCTAACGCAGCCTCGTTTCTGTCAGTTTTCACTGAACGATTGAAGTCCTGAATTGTTTACTTGGACTCGTGTGTTGGTTTTATGTTTAGTGTATTTCTATATTTCGTCTTTTGAAACGTGCAGGATTGTGAAAGCTGCTTATATCAGCACGCCACTTGTCTCAAACAAATAGAGCACGACAAATTGTTCCCTTTGAAGTTTGTGGAAATTCTCCAGCACACGGTGCTTTATTGTATTTTACGTTGCGAGTTTTGCTGATCTGAAGATCAAGTTCTGAAGATGTGGAGGTTGTCTGCGTTTCTTAGACGCTGCATTACAACTTCACCCAGCAGACATCGCAAAAAAGGTAAACTAGCACAAACCGCAGGTCTAGATTCAGGTATTTGCGTTCAACCATGTCCCAATTTCATTTTTCTATGACTTAGGCTATTGAACCACTGTAGATTATACACTGAGTATTTCATCCGTAATTGATTATTTCCTGTCAGTGTTGTTGCAAACCTGTTTTCTTATCTTCTTTGGAACTCAGGGAAAAAAGTATTTAGCAAAATGTCAAAGCTTTTACTTTCCATACAATTATAGGAAATGGAGACCTTTGCTGTCAGGCTCCAAAATGACTGAGAAGCACCATAGAAGCAATCCATGTTATTCATGCATCATTCCACTTTATGAAAAAAAAAAAAATTGTGCTTTCTCTATATCATTTTTCAAACACTAGACATATGAGAACCAATTCAAACTTAGGGAGGATGTCTTTGGTCACCAAATGTGGTACAGTGATTTGAATACAGTTTTGTTTGGGTCAGTTATTCCATATTTAACTTACAGACAGCCTGTTTATCATCCATCCTGATGTGAAAGAGGCTTTAGCGGATCACAGGCCAGTTGTGGCTTTGGAAAGCACTATTATCACACATGGAATGCCTTATCCTCACAATCTCAGGTAGAAAAATATTATAAATCTCTTACAGGGCTGTCAAAGACTTATCATGTTGAACTTTTCCCTTGGGCCATTCTAAAGTCAGGGTTGTCACATGACTTTTTATCTGAAAAACAGTACAGACCCATTCTGTTTTATTATTACTCATGGTTTTTAAAGACCTTTTAATCAGGATTCAGTATTTACCAATCGACTGAATTTCCTCTGTATTTCAGTACAGCAAAGCAAGTGGAGGCAATTGTGAGGGCTGAGGGTGCAATCCCTGCAACCACTGGGATCCTTGAGGGCAGCATTCATGTGGGCCTTTCTTCAGATGAACTGGACTTCCTGGCACAAAGCAAAACAGCACTAAAAGTGTCCAGAAGGGACTTACCTTATGTCATCAGCAAGGTCGGGAGCTGAACTAATCTTTATTTGTAACTGTGATTATACATATTCATGTAAAATGTCTGTTTTTCGATAATGTAGGGTTTGTCGGGTGGCACAACTGTCTCCAGCACAATGATTGCGGCTCACAAGGCTGGGATTCCTGTTTTTGTAACCGGAGGCATTGGAGGAGTACATAGAGATGGAGAAAACTGCACGTTTATTTTCAGACATTTTCTTATATCCATGTGAAAAGTATACTGGCCTGAATTTAATGAGCAATATATTATCTCTTGTAGCTCTGGATGTGAGCGCAGACCTCACTGAACTGGGTCGAACCCCTATTGCTGTTGTGTCTGCTGGGGTGAAATCCATCCTAGATATCGGTCGCACTCTTGAGTTCTTGGTAAGACTTTAAAGGATTAGTTCACTTCCTGAATAAAAATTTCCCATATAATATACACCCCCCCATGTCATTCAGAATGTTCTTTCTTCAGTCAAAAAGAAATAAAGGTCTTTAAGGAAAACGTTCTAGAATTTTTCTCCATATAAATGTATATATTAGTGCTGTCAAACAATTAATCGCATCCAAAATAAAAGTTTTTGCTTACACAATATGTATGTGTGTATTTTGTACATTTATTATGTATATATACACACACACACAGTATATATTAGAAAATATGTACATGTATATATTTATATTCATATAATTTATATTATATATAAATGCATTTAAAATTTTATAAAGATAACATTTTTCTAACATATACACATACATGTGTATGTATTTATATATACATAATAAATATACACAGTACACACATATTATGTAAACAAGAGCTTTGTGATGAATCATGATTAATCATTTATATATATATATATATATATATATACTTCTAATTCAAAGATAAGTGCTTTTATTTACAGGAAACTCAGGGTGTGTGCGTGGCCACATATGGAGATTCAAAAAGCTTCCCGGCTTTCTTCTCCCGGCAAAGTGGATTTACTGCTCCTTACCATGTCTCCAGTCCTCAAGAAGCAGCGGATCTTATTGGCAAGTCTCAGTGTTTAAGCTTTTACCGCACATGCATTTAAGTAAATGTCAATATTACACATTTACTGAATGCTGCAATGATTTTAATTTAAAGAGCTAGTTGAAACAGAGATCATAGATCAAGTTCCTCTGACATAAACTCATCCTGCTTAGTCATTTGTGAAGGGATCTTTAATTCTCTCTTTCCTCAGCAGCAAGCACACTATCTCTGGGGCTTCACAGTGGTCTTCTGTTGGCTGTTCCCATCCCTGAGGAACATGCAGCTACAGGACAAC
Organism: Enteromius mattozi; assembly: GCA_032359235.1. NCBI lineage: Eukaryota > Metazoa > Chordata > Actinopteri > Cypriniformes > Cyprinidae > Enteromius > Enteromius mattozi. The sequence continues at coordinate 8,567,535 of JAUMHE010000085.1, read as the reverse complement.
AGATAGAAGATGCCATACAAACAGCTGTGACTGAGGCCAGGTAGAGAAAATAGTGATTGGCTATACCATATGCCACATAGAGTGACGAACACTTCTGATAAAAGCATTTTCTTTCTGAAGCTCAAAAGGTGTCACAGGAAGAGATGTCACCCCTTTTATCCTTCAGCGAGTCAGTGAGCTGACTAAAGGGAAGTCCTTGCAAGCCAGTATCCATTTAAGACACAAAAGATAGTTTGTTATGATAAGGCTTACTGCATTCATTTTCTTATATAACAGTAAGTTTTTATGTTCATTGTGGTTTCATGTGTCTTTTTGTGGTATTTTCCTGAAGTTCATTCATTTCAGATATAGCACTCATTCATAACAATGCCAAGGTGGGCAGTCAGATTGCATGTGCCCTTTCTAAACATAAAGAAAAAAGTGGAGGCAACTTCAGAGGTGTCATTATAACCCGAAAATCAAAGGACCAAGGAATAGACTCCAAAACTGTAAGTGGTACAGTAAAAAAAGTCTCAAATTGTTTTTGCAAAAAATAATAAGCTCTTACGAAAAGACTGAATTTTATTTTAAGTGTTTTGTATTGTTTACTTAAAGTAATTAAAAAATAGTTTTGTTAATGGAAATAAATCTGAAAATTAATTATTAATATTATAAATATCAAAATTAATATTGGATTAAACTTTAAAAACAACTTTACATTAACAACCAGCTGAAATAAGTAACAACCCAAAACCTAATAAAAATGACAAAAGCACATAACTACAACTTAAAATGAAAAAATAAATACAGTTTTAAAAACACTATTTATTTCCCTCAGATTGTTATTGGTGGAATAAACGTTGATTTCATCGCTAAAGGAGCAACAAAGAAATTGGTGGTAAGACAAACTGAAGGAGCTTAAGTAACTTTTTTATGACATTATACAGGTAAATATTTTGTATTTTTATTATATCCTTAGTTTGGTCAGACAAATCCAGGAAGTGTTTGTCAGTCATTTGGAGGCGTAGGCAGGAATATTGCTGGTATGTAATGTGTCATTCATATTATTTTGAATCAAAATGTACAATTCTATTGTTTTTGACTTATTGCTTATATTTCATGTAGACTGTTTAAGCAGATTAGGACAGAAGCCTCTCTTCATCTCTGCCATTGGCAAAGACTCTCATAGCGACGCTGTGCTAAACTATTGTAAACACATGGTGAGTTATATTGAGCATTTATTGCTCTTGTAGCTGAAAATTCATTGTAACTACAGTTTTTTTGCTTTATGCTCATCAGGATACAAGCGCAGTTGCCAGATTACAGGACCAAAGGACTGCCACCTATTGTGCTGTTATAACTGAGTCTGGAGAGCTGAGCCTGGGATTGGGCGACATGGACATCCATCAGCAGATACAAGAGCAATATGTACGTATGTTCAAAACATATACTACTCTTTAGTACTACTTTTTTAAAAAGTCTCTTATGCTCACCAAGGCTGAATTTATTTAATCAAAAATGCAGTAAAAGTGATACTGTGATATATTATTACAACCTTAAATAGCTGTGATGCAAAGCTGAATTTTAAGCATCATTGCTCCAGTCTTCAGCATCACGTAATTCATTTAAAGCATCCTCACTAAAAGTATTAATTCATAGAAATAAAAATCCTACCATAGCATTTACGTACTAATTCACATATAAACGCGACAAAACCTAGGAAGATAAGAGTATTTAAAGGTTCAGTCTTTTATTCAACGTAAACAGAGGAATTAATAATGATGACTCATCCTGTACTCACTCGTTTTGTCCAATCAGGTACACCATAGGAAGAGATTGTCTTGCTTCCTATTAACACATCAAATTAATGTGATGAAATTAAAATCAATGGCTATTTAAACAATGGACAAACTCTCCGATATAATTCCCATGATTCCTTTTTTGCAATAGGACAATCGGTAAGGGGTTTAACAGCATACATTTTTTTTTTATCTTTACGTTTAGGTATCTCAGTTTAAGGATCAGCTTGCATCAGCTTCTCTTGTAGTTCTTGATGGAAACATTCCTGTTTCAACCATCGATTATGTGTGCCTTATTGCCAAGAAACATGCAGTCCCAGGTAAACATAATTTATCTAATACAACTTTAGAGCATCTGTTGAGGTCATAGATTTTAAGTAAGTTGTTACGTGCATATTGCATGTCTTTTCTGCTGCAGTGTGGTTTGAGCCCACGGATGCAGATAAGGCCTGTAAGCCCTTCCTGTCAGAGAGCTGGAAAGCCCTGTCTTACACCTCCCCCAATCTGTCTGAGCTCTGCACCATGAATCATACACTAGGTCTGCCTACTCCTACAGGTACCAGTGTCAAAAAAACACCTAATATAAGCAAGTGCTTGATTGCTGAACCGGAAGTGGCGAGCTACTTGAATAGTAATCAAAGCATCATTTTGTTTAAGAGTTGCCCGGATCGCTTGAGGATGTCTTGGGCTGTGTACCGGCTCTCTCGCGCCCCCTGCTGGAGCATCTGAATTGTGTGGTGGTCACTTTAGGTGCGCTGGGTGTGATGGTGTGTGGAGAACATCAGGCTGGGACTGTGAATTTGCAGCCACAAAAGCACACGCAGGTATGATTGTAGTTAATTAAAATAACTAATCTTTAAGCAGTATTACAGCCCAAAATAAAATTTGCTAAAGATTTACTCAGATGAAGATGAGTTTCTTTATGGTAACAGATTTGGAGAAATTTAGCATTACATCACTTGCTCACCAATGGATCCATTGCAGTGAATGGGTGCCGTCAGAATGAGAGTACAAACTGCTGATAAAAGCATCACAGTAGACCACAAGTAATTCACATGACTTCAGTATATCATTTAATGTCTTGTAAAATGAATGCTGTGCGTTTTTAAGAAACAAATTCATCAAGGAATTGTTAACTTTAAAACTATATAATATTGCTCTCTAGTGAATAAAGTAATCTCGTCTGAATCAGGAGAGAAAAATACACTGATCAAGCACCATTTACAAGCAAAACAAAGTTAAAAACAAATATGTTTAATGATTTTGATGTGAAATCAGAACATTTAACTGGAGGAAGTGTTATTAGGAATTATGGACTTGCATTTTGCAACATTTAAGTTAAAATGTCTTAGCGATGGATTTGATCCTTACAAAAATTCAGCTTTTGTTTCACAAGACATTAACTGATGAACTGGAGTTGTGATGTTTTTATCAGCTGTTTGGACTCTCATTCTGACGGCACCCATTCATTGCAGAGGATCCATTTGTGAGCAAGTGATGAAATGCTACATTTCTACAAATCTGTTTGGATGAAAAAAAAACTCATCTATACCTTGGATGGTCTTAGTGTAAATTTTCATTTTTGAGTGAATTATTACTTTGAGTAAATTTAAAGATTTTAGTTGTAACATTCAAATGCTGAACATTATTTATGCCTTTTATAGCAGAAAGGACGGCTGTGTGCTGTTCACTACCCTGCACTGGCTGTGAGCTCTAAAGAAACAGTAAATGTGTCTGGAGCTGGTGACAGGTATGTTAACAATAGTATTTAGCATCATATAAAACAAAAGCATTAGACTCTCTTAATCTCATTTAGTTTTGCTGGAGCAATGATGGTGGGGATCTTACAAGGGTTGGACACAGACAGCTGTGTGCGTATGGGTCTGCTTGCCGCCCGCACATCCTTGCTGTCTCCTCATCCAATAGATCCGTCTCTAACAGCAGATGCCATCCATCCGGAAACATCACACACTCAACTGTGGTCAAAGCCTACATGCGTGTGGATAGAAGACTGAAATACAGCCAGACAGAGTTTTGCCAACAAACATCTACAGTCGTGGCTGTACATATAAGTGGTGTATTTATAGGGTTTTACTACAAACAAACTCAAATATGTGTGTATACCAAGACTTCACATGTGTTGTAATTCATTGAACTTGAGTACACTGACTGATTGTTTTTTTTAATTAATGGGTCTAAACCTCTGTCACACTGATCTTATCTGGAGTGGAGGACCCCTTCAGAAATATGAAAATCCTACCTCATAACTGAAACAACTGTGTTTTTAGTATTTTATACTTGTTTATAAGTGACAGTTAAGACTTTTTTTAATTACTCATTTTAATTCTGTTAACTACACTGTTTTTACATTGCATTTGGATTGTTAGAAATGAAAAAATACTTTTATGATGTCAGAATGTTCTTTAAATAATTTGAATTATTGTATAATTACTATACATGCACTTCTCATCATCTCATATCACCTGAGAGAACATTAAATGTTGCTATAATAAAGGTTACATTTAACATTACTATTTGAGAAAATGAAAAAAAAAGAAAGAAAAAAAGTGGTTAGATTAAATAAAGTAAATGTTTTAACTGTAAAGTAAAATCTTTTAAAATATTTTTATATTTTCATTAGAGAGTACATTAAATTGTACTATTAAAAAAGTTACATTTAACATTACTTTTTGAGTAAATGTCTAAAAAGGAGCAGTGATATAAAATTAAGTTAAATGATTAAACTAAAATCTTTAAATTTTAAATATCTCATTTTCATTTTCTTTTCAAATTTTCATTCTTTTATAACTATTATAAGTGAGGTTTTTATCATATGAGAATACATTCAATTAAAAACTTACATTTAACATTACTATTTGGGTAAATTATATAATAAATTATATAATATAAAATTATAAATTATAAAATTTTATTATAAAACAAAGCTGTTTAGTTTTTAGTTAAATATTAAATATTTATATTAAAATTTCTATAACTGTTACAATAACAAGAGCAAACTTTAAAAATTAAAATACTTACTTTTAACGTAATTTATATATTTGTATCGCCCCTCGTGGTGACTGTAGTACATTACTGATGTTAAGAAATTTGATGACAAAATAAACTACATCTCCCACAATGCATTGCGCCTCGCATCTTGCGCAAACTCATTGAGCGCTGACTGGTTACTGTATTCCCTCCTCATTTCAGTGTAAGATGGTGGTAAAAATCTGCTACCTGAATAAATAGTAAAACTAAGTAGGAAAACATCTAATCAATTTTGAACATCTGAGCTGTGGAATAGTGCTCAATCCAAACTATCAGATAGGCACATCTGATCAGTTGAAAGGCAAAACCCCCCGCTTTAACTAGAGTGAATATCCCTTGGAGTGGAATCCCTGCAATACAGGACCAGCTAGTAGAAGTGAGTACCCTACAAAACAACTGCTTTAATCGCGATCAGTGCACCCAGATATAACTACTACATCGGTATTAGGTTTGTATATGTGTGTTGAAGCAGACTAACCACACGGCTAAAGAATAAAACCTTTAGTTTAAGTGAAGGATGAAGTCAAAGGTGGACAGGCGGTGGTTCCTCCTCTAGTCTCCGGGCCGTTTAGTAGGAGAGTCGCAGGCTTTAGCTCTGTGTAGGCCGCAAAAAAGAAACGTTCAGAAAACACTCGTTGTCGACTGAATATATATGGAAGGAAAGTCGTTTTATTAACTTGCAGTCATTTCAAAATATCCGTGCTTTTAGGTTTGTGTGTTATTTGTTGTTGGAGGGTAAATTAAATGTTTTTAGGCGTTGTGTTGTATGCCGCACGTCAGTTGAAGTCTGTCCCAGCTGTGGAGACACCTGACCGGCTTTCAGCGCGACTGACGCGCCGCTAGACATATATGATGTGAGATGTCAATAACTGCGATTTCAATAGTAATCCATAGACTTTAAAATAGCATTCAATGGTTTGTTTATTTAATTAATGTCAATTTAAAGCCGAAACAGGCTCTACGGAGGTCTGCGAATCTAAACCGTTTTGATCAGATGCGAGAGATGTGTTAATGTTTAATACATGTTTTCGCTGACATCATTTCATATATGCTTTTTAGAATGTATTTTTTTGTGAGGGAAGTATTAGCTGCATCCTTTAAACGCGCGTTTGTTGTGATAACAGATGTCAGGGTTGGACAAAAGAGATACTGAATCTTATGTGATTTACGCTATTTCTATAGATAGAAAGCTACACTATTTTGTGCTAAATACAACATCGGCTCTGTAAAAAGCGTTTATTCTAAATACAAATATTCTAAATTAGGTTTTCTTGTCAGTCTATAGACTGCAAATACCTGACTTTCAGTCATCTCTAATGTGACCCAGTGGTCCTATTCTGCAATCCCAATACATCAGCATGTTTATACACAACTGGGCCAACTAATTGTAATGAGAGAAACATGAAAAGGCTTAATGTGCTTTGTGGTAGCTTGATGTTTTGGACTGCTATGAGCCTATGAAAGCTGACTGTATTAATTTGGCACGGCTATTCGCCTTGTTTTGATCTAACTGTATGCCATTTTTTAAATTGAATATTTAACAAGAGCATTTATGTACTAAAGTAAATCATCATCATTCACAATGCCACATTTAAATCAAATCTACTTGCCTTGACTTTGCATCAGCCCTTCAGCCGACCTGCCAGAGACTCTCCCGAACTTGCCGTACGATAGGATGTCCCGCAGTCCCGAGCTGAAAGAAGACCCCATGGAGTGCCCACTGTGCATGGAACCGCTGGAGATTGATGATGTCAACTTCTTCCCTTGCACCTGCGGCTACCAAATATGCCGCTTTTGCTGGCATCGTATCCGCACAGACGAGAACGGGCTCTGCCCTGCTTGCAGAAAGGTACGATTCTGCTTCAAAAGTGTACACAAGCTTGAGAAAACCAGGAGAAACCTTAATGTTAAATGCATTTAATAAAACCCAACTAATATCTAATACAAAAATCTGTGTAATCGTGGATAGTTTGTATAGCAAAATAAAATGGAGTTTAAAAGGTATGAGAATTTTTCTTTTTTTTTTCTTTTACCTCTTCTGTCACAAATATTAAAAATAATACAGCGTGGTTTATGCCACATAAAGTGTTTTGTTTTGTTATGTGGCCATTTGGCTGCCAAATACCTAAATGCAAACACTTAAACTATAAAAACAAGTTTATTAATTTTTCTACTAATATTAAGTTAATCAGTAATATTAAATACGTTTGAAATTATTTATTGCCTATTAGATAATCATGTAAATACATATGAAAGTATTAAACAGTCAGTTGTTTATTACAATATTAATGAGTTTAATTTTAGATTTCAACTTTTCTTAACTTTTGTATGAACATTTAATTATCATATGTGAAAAGGGTACTTCACCCAAACATGAAAATGTATTTACTCACCCTCATGTTGTTCCAAACCCGTAAGACTTTCTTTTACTTTACAAACACAATTTGTTTTTTATGTGGAGATTTCATTTTAGTCTGTTGCACCAAAACTTAGATGGTCCAAAAAGTTAATTTAAAATGAATTTAAAAAAGGTTCATTCAGAATCATTGATCTAGCATGCTTGATGGTCAATATGTATTGTTAGTGTGAATGTATTGTTAAATATATGAAGATATATTGTTATGCACAAGCACAGTGGTCAAATACCATCTGATTAATCAGCCCTAATGTTTTCATGCCTGATTATGTAATTGTGGCTAAAGCGTATTGCGCCACTTTCTTGGCAAACCGCACTTCCCAAGTGTAAACTCAATGTGGTTCCTTTGACTCACTGTGATGGTGTCAGTCTGAAAACTTGACCTATTTGCAGAGTTATTTGAGAATTGCCAACCCCCAGATTCAGGTTCAAATAAGGTAACTGGCTCTGTGTGTTCTGTAGCCTTATCCGGAGGATCCGGCAGTATACAAACCACTGTCACAAGAGGAGATCCAGAGGATAAAGAGCGAGAAGAAGCAGAAGCAGAATGAAAAGAAGCAGAAGGTGACAGAGAACCGCAAGCACCTGGCCAGTGTCCGTGTGGTGCAGCGGAACCTCGTGTTCGTCGTGGGACTTTCTCAAAGACTCGCAGACGCCGAGGTAAATGCTTATGTTATACAAAGCCATAGTCTTTTTTTTTGCTGTTTGTTTTTTTGTTTTTAATAACAATAATCTTTGAATGTACTGAATTATGAACTTTAATTCTTAAGCAATAATTTATATTTAGTAATTTAATTAAACCAGATATTGATTAACTAGCTGCTGTCTGAAATAAATTTAAATAAAGCATTCAAAAGTTCAGGGGAGGTTTTGTAGATTTGTAAAAGGTTGCATTTATTTGATCAAAATATAGTAAAATAATAATAATAATAATATTGTGAATTGTTAACTTTAAAAAAAAAATTAATGTTAATATATAAAAGTTAACTTTAAATGCTATAGAAATGCAAAGCTGAATTTTCAACAGCCTTTGCTCCAGTTTTCAATGTCACTTGATCCTTCAGAAATTACTCTAATTTGCTGATTTGGTAATCAAGAAACATTTCTAGTTAATTATCAATGTTGAAAACAATATAATTTGTATGAATATTTTCATATAAATTTTCACTGATAAATGTAAAGCTGAAAAGATCAGCATTTATTTGAAATAGAAATATTTTGTAATATAAATGTAATCATATTTAATTTATTTGAAAACAAAAAAAAAAATTCCACTGAACAAATATATTAATTTCTTTAAAAAAAAAAAAAATACTGACCACAACCTTTTAAACGGTAGTGTATAATTTACTAAATTTACTAAATAAAAAGAATGAATTTAATTGTTAATTTAATTAAGTTTTTTTTAATTTGTACTGATTATAAACGGTTGAACTGTAATGCATTTAATCTAAGTGTATGTGTATTTAATTTTCATGTCAAATCCATATTTTTATATCATCAGTGAGAAATGCGCCACTTCCTGTCGAAGGTAAATGAGAATAGCTCAAAAATAGTGTTGTCATCAGCAAGTCATTTACATTTTGCTGAACAAAAGGAAATTTCCTCTCTCAGAGTCATTTCACAGTTTGATTGTATGATAAGTAGGCATAATTCGGTGTAGTGTCTGTTTTGTGGTTCATGCGATAATTCACTTGAAGAATCACACTCACTTTTATTACTTCTCAGGTTCTAAAGCGCCCAGAATATTTCGGAAAGTTCGGCAAAATCCATAAAGTGGTCATCAATAACAGCACATCATATGCAGGTTCACAGGTAAGAAAAGCTACATATGATTTTAGCTATGATGCTCGCATGCTTCCTGTTCATTTTTTTGTCTCTGAAAATGTCTCTGGCGGCTACAGCAAAAGAGTAAGAATAAAGAAAACACTTATTTTTAGATTTATTTTGACCTTTTACTCCACAGGGTCCTAGTGCCAGTGCCTATGTAACTTACATTCGTTCAGAGGATGCCCTTAGAGCAATACAGTGTGTGAACAATGTCATAGTGGATGGTAGAACACTCAAGGTAAGTGCTAAACCATCACAATGTAAGCCATTTACAAAATATTATCATACATTAAGTATATTATGTCTGTGTATTCTGTCACTTTGAAGTTGTTTGTTTTTAAAATACTTATCTGTTGCTGTCTCCAGGCTTCTTTAGGTACAACAAAGTACTGCAGTTATTTTCTCAAAAGCATGCAGTGTCCTAAACCAGACTGCATGTATTTACACGAACTAGGGGATGAAGCAGCTAGTTTTACAAAAGAAGAAATGCAGGTGAGCATTTGAACATTTGTTTACAGATCACTCAGTTCAGGAAAAAGCGTTTAAAAAAATGTTTTGCTGTCTGTTTTTTTTTTTTATTGATATAGATATTGTTTGACTGTTGTGTGTAAATTGTTTTTAGGCTGGGAAACATCAAGAGTATGAACAAAAATTACTCCAAGACCTTTACAAAGCAAACCCCAATTTTTTACAAACCTCAACATGTGTGGAGAAGTCGAAGAGCAAAACCAACTCCACTCAGAGGTGTTGTGTTTATCCTGAATTTTATTGCTGCACATGCCCAGTCAGATCAACATATTCATATTAATGATTGAATGTGGCTTATTGTTGCAATATATTCTATAATAAGTAGTAATTAAGTTTCTTAAAAAACGTTTTTTTAGATAGATAGATAGACATGTAAAACGTCTTAATATTTTAAAATTACAATTTAAAATGTTTTTTGTTTTTTTTAATCTATTTTAAAAATAATTTATTCCTTGCATTTCAGATATATTTATTCAGCAGTCATAAGTCTAGTCTTCAGCATCATATGATGTTTTTGTTTTTTTTCCTTTGGTGAATAGAAAGTTCAAAAGAACAGCATTTATTTGAAATAGATTTTTTGGAAAATATTGTATTTACTGTTACTTATATTTTAAAGATCCCAAACTTAAATATTGTGTTTTAAAACCATCTATTGTATTTAATTATTATAGGTTTCTTTTTTATGAGAAGTGTGATTTCCATTTTTAACTTTTTCCCCCCAGACCCAATAGTACCAATAAAGAAGGGTGGCCCTCATTACAGAACTATGGGAAAATGGTTAACGGTTTAACCACAGAGCATCGCAAGTCCCCTACACTTTTAGACTGCCTAACAGACTCAGACCACATGACTCCAGACGAACCAGACCCTGAACAGGGAACAGAACAGAACATGGGCCTTCCACCCTTCCCATCAGCCTTAGAGCCTACCAGGTACTGCACTGCAGTACAACAACATACGTTTCATATCAAGTGATTTCTTTTCTTCTTGTATGTTTTGGTGCATGCTCATCACACTGTCCTTTATTTCAGTCCAATTGGCAAACCATCAGAACCCATAAGTATAGGAAACGGGGAGAATATATCACAGGTAAGTACTAAAAACTCTCTAATATTCTCCAAGAATAGTTATTGTAGGTTTTATTTAATCAATATATCTGTATTTGGTTTGACAGACATCCAGTAGCGATTCCCCATCTCCTCCACCTGGCCTTACTAAACCTAGCCTCGTTGTGCCCATCAGCGTGGCCGAACTCACAGCGCGCTCACCCTTCGAGGGGGCGGCAGCAGAGTCTCAGTCTCTTTTCTCAGACAACAGCAATTTCAGACATCCCAACCCCATCCCCAGCGGCTTGCCCCCCTTCTCTAGTTCACCACAGGGAGCCTCCGACTGGCCCATGACTCCAGAACCACAGAGCCTTTTCACCTCAGGTAGGCCTATACAGTGAGTGCAGTTTAGTGGACCAATAAGATTGCAGTATGGGCGGAGCTAAACCCACCAAACCCTCTTTCTTTTGCAGACACTATCCCAGTGTCATCCTCCACTGATTGGCAGGCGGCTTTCGGTTTCGGCTCTTCAGCCAAACAGCAGCAGCAGGACGATGACCTCGGCTTCGACCCATTTGACGTCACACGGAAAGCCCTGGCCGACCTCATAGAGAAAGAGTTGTCAGTCCAGGAGCACTCGCCCCTCTCTCCCAACCCCTCTTCCCACCAGACCAGCCTCCCCAACGGCCAACAGCCCTTTCCTCACCTCCAGCACAGAGGCCTCTATAACTCCTTCAGCCTGCCCCAACACATGGCTGCACGCCACCCCTGGATGGGCCTTCCCACCCGCAATAACCTCACACACTTGAACCACACGGCCTCAGCTGCACACAGCCATTTCTTAGACCTGAGCATGCCGGCCCAGCACCACAGCACCGGCCTTGGGGGGATTCCTATATCAGGTTAGGGGATGAATCTGTCTTATGCGCTCCAGTTTTTTAGTGAAACACCTGTGTGTGTGTGTGTTAAAACACCTGGTCTAAGCAGGGCTACAGTTGTAGCCCACTGATCCAAATACAAACAAGTTGTTGAACTCATTCCCAGTATGTTTATTGTTGTTTTTTTGCACTGAGTAGCATTTTAATTGTAATTTTTTTTTCTCTTGATAGCTAATTCAGTTTGTTTGTGCCCCTGAGCCCTTTATGAGAGCAAGCTGTGGTCATATTCAGTGTTGTTATTAGCTAAAATTATTAAAAACTATTTTCGGTAATTGAAATCAAGCTTAAATCAAATATAATATGAACAGTTAATAAAAAAACATAAACTTTAGTTATATTGCTTTGGCAACTAAAAGAACTAAAAGTTACTTCCAGACTGACTAAAGCTGAAACAGAAATAGTTAAATAGAAATATTTTTAAAAAGCACAACAAAAATACTAAACTAAAATGAAAACTGAAAATATATAAAAAAAACTATTATTATGATATAAAAGGATAAGGATAAACTTCACTTGGGAGAGTACCACAATGTATATATATGGCGCTTCTGACACAGGAGCCAGCGTTATTCAGCTTGTAAACCAGGCGAATTAACATTTTTTGGTGAACTATCACTTTAAGGATGCCGCAAAGTTTCAATTCTCATATTTTTTTGGGGTTTTTTTGCATTAATTTCTTGCTCTTTCAGAAAACAATGGTTCTGTGGAAAGCATAAATGTGAAAGAGTGGCAGGACGGACTGCGAGCGCTCCTACCAAATATCAACATCAACTTTGGAGGCCTCCCGAACTCTACCTCTTCCTCCTCCTCTTCCTCCACTTCCAGTGTGAACCACATCGGGGTGCCGTTAGGCCCAACTGGAATCTCGCACAGCCTGAGCTGGGACAGTACGGCCAGTTGGATGGACCCCGCCATAATCACAGGTGCGGTTTGTGTTCCATAAACTCTGGTTATGGATAAAACCTTCACCGTTAATAGTACTCATTCATATCCCATTTCAAACTCCAGGTATCCCAGCATCCACAGGCAACAGTTTGGACTGTCTCCAGGATGACAATCCGCCACACTGGCTCAAGTCGCTGCAGGCGCTCACAGAGATAGACGGACCGCCCAGCTCCAGCGCACTCCCACAGCCCCCGCACACCGGCCTCCTGGACGCGGCTGCCCAACTGTCCTTACACAGAGCCGCCTGGGCCCCTTACCTCCCTCCTCCCACACTCACCCCAAGTCAGTTCCACTCCCCACCTCCAGGTTTTCAAACAGCCTTCAGACCCCCAGTACAGACGGCCACAGACATCCTACAGAGTGCCGGTATTGACCGTCACTAAAGACAAGCCTCTCTCAATTTAACTGCATCACAAATATGAAACTGCAAATATACCCCTTCCATTAATAACGTAACATAAGCTCTTGTCTTTCTACCCTTTCCCTCTCCATCCCTTTCCCATCAGGATTTGTTTGTCTGTTGTCAGTTTTTTTGAAGGCACACATATGACAAGCACCATCAGTGCAGGGTAATGATTGAGACAGACACACTGAGGGTCCTAACACACTTTCACACACACCTTCACGTATGATTCTGGGGGGAAATAAGTGTCTGACACTGAAATGTGCAGAGGAAACCGTGAGCACTGATGTGACTAACAATGGCTAAATGGAATGTGCTTAAACGATTAACGATTGGCGTCAATCCTTCGTCCAAGGTACAGACTGTAACTTAATACTGTGAATCTTTACACTTCCCGTAGGTTAGGTCTCACCACCACTTGAAAGAAATGGATTAGAATATGTTCTTGGCTTCTTACACGTTTAATGTTTACGAAGCTTCAGGTGAGATGTTTGAGTGCATTAGTAGAATCCAAACCCTGGTCCTCATTAGAAGGGACTCTATTAATCACAGAGTAGTACCTTCTCTAATCTTAGGCCGGGAACCATTTTGGATTTAAGGGTGATGTGAGACCGGACATGCCGCTACACGAAGTCTACAGTAACTTCATTCCCATGAAGAGAAGTGAGAAAGACCACTGTGGAAGTGTTTATTGGCTTTCCTATAGAATAAGCCATTCATACAAGGTATGAATCAGGAATCGAGTCTGGAACCTTGGGAAGGATGGTAACAAAGGAGACGTGTCAAGGCACGATCGCAGATAATATGAGTGTTGAAAGCGTGAAGACGGGCACACACTAACATGCCGCCATTCCAAGGCCTTCAAATGATTTCTTCTCTCTTTCTTTCTCATCTGTGTGGCCATACTAAACAGTATTTATCAAATGCAATCACTCATTCTTTCAGGAAAAAAATCAATGTAGTCCAACATTTGGGTTTAACATGCTGCTGAGATCATTTAATACAAAATAAAGCGCTAAAAGAAAAGAATTGACCCCTTTTCTGCTGGTCTGGAACAGTGAAATCTTAAATAAAATTGAGTATTCATTGCCTCTGTTTGATTCTCATTTTTTCTGGCGATGTGAAGTTGGAGTAGAAGCAGGAGGGTTTTTTACATGAGGCGTTTTATTGTTCAATGAAGAAAATATTGACAACTACAGCACATAATGAAATTCATGATAATTATACATCGGAAAAGTCTTGGAAACTGTAAATTCATCTTGAAATTCAAACACGGTCTACTAAACACAAAGACAAACACCAAGAACCGCTTCACCAAAGACATGCTGAACTCATGTCGGGATGAAAGCTTTTATACAACTGTACAAATGTGCTTTTATAACAGATTCTTTTTGCACATCAACTGAGAGTCATGGCTTGCCACATTCCAGGACAAAATGTCTTTTGTGTTTTTAATACCCATGACGAAGTCTATGAACAGGTTTATGTCGATGTACAAAGTGTCATGTGAAGCTTTAACACACCGTTCCGTTCTCCATGCGAGACTTAGGACAGGAGGTACGGGTTGGTGGGGGAGGCTGAATCGATGGTGCCAGGGTGCAGAAGAACCCAGCTATGAGGGTCAGTCCTAGTCCTCCCCAGGCACTGAACATGGACCAGCCGTAACCATGGCTTATATCATCTGGAAGGCTGAAGAGATAACGTGGGTAGCGAGACAGTTCAAAATTGATGCCGGCCACGCAGGTGCAAAGAGAGATGATGCAGAAGGTACCTGAGGTGGGACATGATACTAGATGTTTAGATATCGGGCACCAAGCATTGGCCAATGAATTTTTAAAAGGACGAACACAGGAATTCACATACCTCCCATAAGGAAGAGTAGACCGGCGACGTAATGCATGAGACCTTGCTCCCAGCAACAGCCCAAAACGCCAATGGTCCAGCCAAACAGAATGATGGATAGAGCCATGCCCATGAAGCCAGCTGTCATCCGACGCAAATCTTGAGAAACAAAGACAAACAAATTACCAATCTTGCTTTCAAAGTTAAGCTACAACTTGCTCTGGCACATTGAAGGTGGGAATTCTAGGAGAAGAGTTTGATACCCTTGCTTTAAACTCTACTACTATAGCAAATACATTCATTTGCAAGGCTTTAATGTGCCCAAGATAAAATTTGTTAAGGGTAGGCAACCTTTATTAAGGTCCTAATATGTACACCCATAGTGGGAGGTCCCCTTTGTAAGAAAGCCCAGGACATCACTGATGCAAACCAAAAAGAGTTAACTTACGCAGGGCATGCCAATCATCTTGCTGGATAGTCTTGGTGATGTTGTAGGAAAGATCTTTTCGTGTCACTCCAGAGGAGGAGTAATAGTACTTTATAAAGGAGCAACGTTCAATAGTTCCTGGAAGAAACAAGAAAATCATCATTATATCCTGACCCAGTATGATAATTTAGTCTTGCACACATGACCAGCTTAAGAAAGGTGGGCCTGGAGTGTTGGGGTGGTGGTTGTCAATCTCATAATTAGTTGGACCAAGTCTCCTGTAGAGCTGAGCTTTCTTGTGCATATGGACAAGTGTCATGTTTCGATGAGTAAACTACCCAGATGGTCGAGTGAGTATTGCTCATACGGTCAAAATTAGTGGTTCTCAATCCAAGCCCTGGAGTGTTCAGATCTTGAAGCCTCTACTAACGAGCTAATTAAATTTATCAAGTGTGTTAGATAAGGTCGACATCCAGAATGCACATTGCTCAGGAACTCCAGGACCAAGCTTGAGGACCACTAATCCAAACCACCATAGTTCATAGAAAATCGAATGTTTAACCACCAAGATCCTCATGATGTCCAATACCGAGAAAGCATCCAAGAGGTTTTTTTAATTAAAATGAACTGGCACTTTACTCTGATGCATCTATAGGCCTTCTTATTTACATTTAGCAGAGATGTCAAGCTTCTAGCTTTAAATGCCAGTTTCCAGGCACTCATTATGGCAGCAGCATCAACAACACATTGCATCAATACAGCCAACACATATTCCTATAAGGCTGAGGTGGATGCTTTTACCTTTTTGTATGAGCTCTTCGATGTCTGGGTCCAATCCCACCCTGTAGCATTTGCTCCACAGCCCTATGTTGGTTGAATTATAGCGTCTGCTGCACTCATCCACCGCGCTCATCGCGAACAGCTGACGCCGGTTTCTATTCAGCAGCAGTCGGTCTTCCCATCGGTCCAGGCTCGCTCGGCTGGCTCGCAGTGGAAGGCTGTGGTTGGGGATGTAAATGAATCCCGGATCGCTCCTGCGGTTCGAAAAAGTCCGACAACGCTCCTTGTATCTCCTCGCGTCCGTTTCGTACCAGTGATTCGATGAGATCGCGACGGTCAGGAAACACAAGGCGACGAGAGACAGACAGAGACCCGTGTAGAGAAGCCACTTCCCCGTCGCCATCGTTCTGCCAGGCCGCCGATCAGCACCTCATGGTGGACAGCTCCTTCGACCGAGGCAGCGGATCAGTCCAGCTTGAGCATCTCTTTTCGTGTTAAAAAGGCGAAATGTTAAGGTTGCTGTAAGCATGCCCTTTTAAATACGTCGATTATTACAGAAATCCTCTAGCCTTCACGTAGGCTGTATTGGGGAGCGGGTTCCGCTCTTCCTCTCTGAGCTGCTGCAGGCAGAGACACATGACAATCACACACAGGAACTGAAAACCATTTAAAAATGGAGGGGGAAATGATTAGTCAAAAATAATTGTAAAAAATCACCGTAAATAACGATTATTATTATTTGTAGCCATTTTAAGCATATTGACCGGCTGGTTTAACCATGCTTCATCTGCTTCAGACTCTTTTATAATGTGGTGATTGTTTTATATTATTTTGTAGGGCATTTATTTTTATTTTTTTAAGTGATGTTTAACCTTCAGACAGTGTTGATGGTCAAAATGTTTTCTGTAGGTAGTTAATCTAATACAGGGATAAGAGTTGGAAAGAAAGAAAAAAGATAAAACACATTTAACCCCTTAAACACTAGTAATTTATTGTGCCTGTTAAACACTTCTGCATAAGGTTATCAGTACATGGTCAAACTATTTGCACAATGTTACACACAACAAGCCCCAAGGCAGTCTTACAGTCATTTACAAGGAGTTTCATAAAAAGACCAATAAATTGAATGGAATACAATCGCAATTTGGTGGCAACATGTAAGTCTTGTAGCCTATTAGCAACGCTTCACAAAACCAGTCATAAGGGTCCATTTTTTAAAATTGAGATTTATACATCTGAATAAATAAGCTTTCCATTAATGTATGGTTTGTTAGGATAGGACAGTATTTGGCTGAAATAAAGATATTTGACAATCTGGATTCTGAGGGTGCAAAGAGTTCGATGAAGTGCTATGTATATTACTAATCAAACATTAATTTAAGATATATTTACGGTAGGAAATGTAAAAAACAATCTTCTTGGAAGATTTGGATCTTCCATGGAACATGAGTACATACTATACTAGTCACTTCTGGTATAAAAGAAATGTGTTTTGAGAAAATGATCAAGACAAACCTAAAACAAAAAACTGCCAATGGGCTCAGAACAATGAAATTAATTTAAAGGGAAAACAAGTTTTCATACCCCATTTACTGATGTTTAATGGAAAACATTGATATCCCAAGATAGAATTTAATCTAAAGGAACTTGATGTAAAGATTATATATATATATATAGTGTGTGCGCGCGCGCGTAAGGTATTGAAATGCAAAATTGCTTTCTCCAGTGCACTTCGCCTGCAATTTAAACATGACGAGACTTTCTTCTCCAATTAAATAAACGTTTGTCCTTGGTTTTTGACAGCAAAGACCCATAGAAACCCTGCATGAACTGTTACATCCAAAATAAAGAAACTTAATGAGCATAAAATAAACAATACCTGAGAACTAAATTTGAGGTGTCAGTAACATCTGATGCTTCAGTCCTTTTCCAGATAACACACATCCAATAGTCAGCACAGCAGATTGTATTTGTGGTTTCGGTTGTGTGCTTTGAGGTTGACTTGATTTGTTTGAACTTGCAGCTATCTGAGAAAACTAAATATTAACTCGACATAATTTTAGTTAACTCCACGATTTCAAGAGCTTTTATAGTGCATGGAAACATACATTTAATAACCACTTTATACAATATTCAAACTACACACTTCTGCATTCCACAAAGTTCAACACAGACAAACACTTACAGTAGTTCTTAAAACGAGTTTTATTAAGACTTAACGGTTTGTGGTCCAAAAAACAAAAAACAACACACTGCTTGGTTGCCTTCAGCCAATTGTTGTTCACTTTAATCTCAAAAGTTCCCCGGTTGGGGAATTACGGAACGGCCCGTCTCGGCGAAATCATATGGCATAGGTTTAGCCGTTTATCTCCTGAACTACAGTTAACTTTCTTCACCACGCTATTCAGGGCCAATCCCGCCGTGCAGCCAAATTCACTGGTTAATGTTAGGGTCAGGTGTAGGGTTTAGCATAGTGTAGGAAGCTAGCTAACGCGGTGATTGACGCAACCAATAAAATCTTTAGAATCATCTGTGGGGCGGGGTTTGCGCTGAAGTTGATTGGGAGGGGGAAAAAATTAAAAAAAAATGGGGTCAATGGGAGGAAGCCACGCCCTATTTCGGAGTTCCCGCCCCCATTTGGTGATCTCCAAGCTGCACCCTTCTCGCTGTACTAGCCAAAAAACAAGTTTGCTAACTAAACACTACGGTCAATCAGTCAGACAAGACAAAAACGACGTGACTATCAGAGCACTTACGAGTTCGCGGTTCGCACAAACCAAAGCACAATTAAACGCCATTCTCGGAGGAGCCCAACAGCAGTGAGTGTCTGAACTTAGGCGTATTTGCAGGATCAGAGGAGAGGTCCGCAAAAGCTGCCCATGCTCAATTTGCTCTGCTCAGCGCGCTGAACGCCCACAGACCCGACGCGTGTGCAGCAGAGGTGAACTCTTCGCGGCAGTCGGACTGTCCGCGCACAAACACTCAGACCTGTGAGACCGAGCATCAGAGTACTCTATAGCTTTTTTAGACGCATCGGAACCGCGGAAAACTTCCTGTAATATACTGAAAGCTTAAGACGAAACAGTACAGATGCCGTACAGGAAGCCGGAGAGCGTTAGGGTTAGAAGAAGTACTCTGTACACTCCCTCACGCGGCAAGCCTTTATATAGTGTTGATGATGTCACGATGAGGGGCCCTCCCGCTGGTCTCTGATTGGCTGGTTCGCCCGCCTAACGGCTGATCCTACTCAGTCACATTTGATTGACACTAATTGCATTAATCAAATCAAATTAGACATAAACAAGATACTGACATCTCGGGTATTGTCATGGAAACCCCAGAGTATCCACATTTTAAAAGATGAGTCTTGAAGTTGAAGGAGCATATGTCTGGCCCCTTCATAATGCAGATTAATAATTATTATTGACGACATTTCTAATATCATGCTCAGATTAGGCTACATAAGGCTATATAGAACAATATCGTGGTTTCACATGAACCATTAAATAGTGATAATTTACAGCTAAATGCTAAAATGTTCATTTTAATCAAATTTGCAGTTTCGCAGTGATGACATTTTGTAGGCCTGATTCCCATGACAAAAGCCCAATAAGACTTTTATTGATGATAGAGGAAAGTAGCCAAAGTTTTGTGACCAGCATAAGGTTATGCTTTATTAATTATTGTACAAAGTGACCAGAATGTTATGCTTTTTTTATTATTGCAGAAAGTCAGTTCTGTGGTTAATCGTGCTTTCACAAATGTACACATTATGATTACATTTTGAATAATCGCCAAAAAAATAAAAAGATGAACATATTCTAGTCTATAAACAAACTACAAGGCCTAATAGCTTTACAAAAATAATAAGGGGGTTTAACGTAGCTATTTTATGACAGAATAAAACATAAAGCTTTAGCTTGTCTACAAGCCTTATTTCAGACATTTAACAAAAAACAAAACAAAACAAAAAAAAAAACAGAGAAGCTAAAATGCTAAGTAGCTTTTGGCCTAAAACAGGTTATATTACTCTTTTTAAGACCAATCAACTTTTTTGACGGTTTACAACAGCTGAAAAAGCATCTTTACGAGAAAAATACAAAAACTCATTTTTTTTGTTTTGTTTTGAGTTAGGCCTATGAAAATTACAGTAAAGTCTATCACTCACAGCCCCGTTTTCTTGGTTAAATTCAAATATATTCAATTAAATATCCAATATTAACAAACATCGAACAAAAAACTTTTTTTTATAAATAAACCTGACAGGTTATAAACAGTGTGAGCAAACAGTAACTTTTCAATTCGACCGAACAAATTGAAAAAATCTTCTTTACATATGGCATTAGTTTCCTGTTTCCAGTAGATGGCAGTAGCTGCATATTCTCGTCCTTCTTGTGAGGCATCGTCACTGCGTTGCAGAATACATATCCTCTCGTGTACTTGAGTGAAATTGAGATGTCCGACTAACTAGACCACCACCAAAAATTCAGATATTTTTTGCACAACAATTGTAAACCATAATACTTTGCTCTATGAATACACATTCACAGCATAACGTGTCGCTGTCAATACATACACACAAGCAGTATAGAGTGGTGAAGTCTGAATATAACCTTAATATTTTGATATAATTTGATTTTAGCATATGATTTGCTCTTAGCTTTTATTCGGCTGCTGAGGCGGCATTAATTGGTGGGAAGGTGAGCTGGGTATAATGCAGGCAGACAGCATATTCTGGGCCAGTGACAGTGAGTCAGCACCACAGCAGAGGGGGAGGCAGAAAGAGAGAGAGAGAGAAGGGGGGAGTAAAGTTCTCCATCGCTTACCAAAAGCTGCAACCAACGAAACACAAAAAGAAACATGCATATAACACAATTCATTTTTAAAGAGCAAGCAATAGTTTTTGTTTCCCGGTAGAAATAGTTGCAACTGCTGCAACTGATACACCTGGACACATTGCACCACACTGCAGTGAATCTCCTTCATGCTCTTGAGCTGATATTGAAGAAGCGTATGGACCTTATTACATCCGTTGTTCGCCATGCATATGTTTATGACTGTTGCATTCGTACTCGTTTGTATTTTTTTGGCGTTCGGATGCCAGGAATGGTTTTAGTGGCAGTGAGTGAGACATTTTTTGCAGCAGGCAGCTCTCCTGCAGGAGTTTTTACCCACACACACACACACTCACACTCACTCACTCATTCACGCAGGCGCCCTAAACTGCTGAATTCTCTGCTTCATGGAAGACTGCAGAAGCCTGCTGGGAGCTGCTGAGCCTTTCTGACCTGACTGTCCTTGACTGCTCTTGAGAGAATGATGGAGAGAGGGAGAGAAAGAGTGGGAGAGGGAAAGAAGCTCAGAAGCACTGGCACAAAACTCTCTGCTATTCATGCTTCACAAAAAGCAAAAAATAAATAAATAAATAAAAATAAATCATTTGCCATTATCAAATTGTGTCAAAAGAACGATACTTGACCAATGTGTTTCTGTGTAATGAAATAATGAAATAATAATGTAATAAAACAATGATGGTAACAATATAATTTGGAGAAAAGAAAGTAAGAAAGATGATGATTACACACGAACTGCAGTCACATCTAGAAGCCAAGGACGTTTGGAAAGCTTAAACCATCTCAAATGAGCTGAAAGCTACAGCTGATGGTGTGATACCTAAGAAGAGTGACTTTCATGCTGCCAACAATGTCACATACTGAGCGTGTCGATCTTGTGATCTGGGAGGAGTCACACCAACCCTGAGAGGAAAGAAACTGATACGTTATTAGACAAAAGTCACAATAAAGATATCATAAGCATTTATTACTGATAAAAATGTGAAATATGTTAGTGTCTTAAGAAATTTAAGTAAGTGACAAATGTTAAATTTCCATCTAAAATGATATTTAACATATTTTGCCAGATACTTTTATCCAATGCGACTTACATGGCTTTAAGACACACATTTGGAGAATATCACAGCAACCCAATCTGTTTTTGGTACAGTCAGTTTTAGGAACTCTGTGTGTAAAACATGTCATAAATATTAATTTAAAATATAATTGAATGTGGAATATATATATATATATATATATATATATATATATATATATATATATACACACACACACATATAAACAACAACAACAAAAAAGCTAAATATAAATAAAGCAATTACCAGGATTAAAGACTTTGCCTGTAAAAAATAATATAAATAAATAATATAAGTAAATAATACTAATAAGTTCTTGCATGTTAATACATAAATTAATAATTAAAATAATGATAATTGCAGGCTACTATGCAAACAGTTATTTATATCATGATGTTTTGGTTACATTTCACAATAAGGTCCTAGCTGTTAATGTTAAAGTTATGATTTAACTAAGATTACCTAACAATGAGCAATACATTTGTTAGTATTGTCACAATTTCACTGTTAGTTATTGTCAGCCCTGCAGAGTTGAATTCCAACCTTGCTCCAACACACACATACCATGTAGTTTTCAAATAAGCCATAATAACTTGATTAGCTGGATCAGGTGTGTTTAATCAGGGTTGCCTCTAAACTGTGCAGGAACTGAGTTTGACACCGCTGATTTAAAACAAGAGAGTTTTGGTTTTTTGCCAATAAAAATTACACAAATTGCATTACTATACAAACATCAATGTCAACGTTGGTCAACTGCACAATATTTTGCTCTCCAAAAAGTTTAAATAGTATATGAACACACGCATGTATCTCCAGCAGACATATAACAATGAATGGAGGACAGCAGAGCTCCACTGTGCACTGACACTATCACATTACCAGCAAACAAACGATCCTCTCCAGTGAGTCTGATGGAACTTAAATGACAGCGTGAGCTGTATATTGTGTATATATGGTGATGGATGATGACTCAAAGTCTCCTCCCGTCCTCAGTGCCGCAGGCTGACACAGCTGTAAGGAGAGATCTGTATTCTGGGAACAGTGAGGTCAACCAATGCTCAGCCACTGCAACTTATTAAAAGGCTAGATGTACTGACTGATAGACATCGCATGCACTGTATAAGCACTTCATGTACATGCTTGTGCTGATACAAGTAGCGCATATGCACACGGACAGCATAAAAACATGCATATTGACAAAAAAACACACACTGCAGGACTTTTCCGCCTTATCTTTTCAATTTCAATTCCCTAAACTATGAAACGCACACATGTTCAGAGCTATTACTGTGCATTTCCATACAGTGCATCAACTTTTACTGGCCTTGGTTTGACAAAAAGCACTGTGCATAGTTTACATAAGATGGACGAATTGATGGACATGCCTTTAATTATTAAACACGGCTGACGGCAGCATTACAGAGATAATGCGAAGAGGAAGAAACCATAAAGTGAGCCAAAGGAAAGGCACAGACTGAATGAATGGATGGGTGGATGTATAGATTGATGCATGCATTAATATCTGCATTACGCAGTCCGATGCCACCATCTGATTTGAGAGCAGCGCAGGAAGAGAGAAGGGAAAAGCGCTTTATCAGGTAATCAGAACACATGACACTTGCAGGAACAACAGTACCATCTGCAGCTCTGACTGATACAGCGTGATGTGCTTCAGATGCTCGCCAGTCATTCAAAGCTTCGCCAAACAGATTTGAAAGACTTGCATTTGTCAAAATATTAATGCTGCATTCAGATACAGGAAAAGTCCTGCTTGATGACAGCGAGATATGCATGATTCATCTGTATTGAGCTGCGCTGGGTGAGTTTCCGTCTTTAAGGGAGTGACTAGCAGCACTGAATGTGCCAGAGGCCTGACTAAGGGAAATGCAAAGTCCCATTAGCCCCGACTTTCCATGTGATTTATGAGTATTTACATCTCTGTGTGTGTGTGTTCCCTTCACAATTAATTCAGAAGCAGATACGAAATATATTTTTTTAGTCTTTGGTATAGGGGAGACTGGGACTAGTTGTCATACTTCTTACGCCAGTGAATAGTGCTCAGGGTGTTTGTTTTTGAAAGGCAGATTTCTATATAGACACATACTTTAGTAAGTAGTAGTAAGTCACGGACACAAAAAGCAATTGAATATCTCTACCCAATACTGGCAGGAAAATCTGTCAGGAAAACATGAGATTTGTATCTCGATTAATATAATATAATATAATATAATATAGTGTTATTTCATTTAGAGAAAAATTGCATTTTATGTTATTTAGTATATATAATTAGTGTATAGTGTAGCATATATATATATATATATATATATATATATATATATATTCATACATACACTAAATACAAATTACCAAGATATATATATATATATATATATATATATATATATATAGATAGATAGATGGATAGATAGATAGATAGATAGATAGATAGATAGATAGATAGACAGCATTTATGTATGTTTAAATGAAATATAAGTATACAAAATATAAATCAAATATATATTAAAATATATGTTAATGAAGAGATAAAAAACAATAATATTGTAAAATAATAATATAAAATTTCTATTTTAATATACATTATATAATATGATAAATACATATACATTTATATTTTATAAATTATATAATTTATAAACTAAATATAATTTATTTAGGTGATGCTAAGTTGAATTTTCATCAGTCTTAAAACCATTCTAATATGCTGATTTATTGTTAGAATTATCTATGTTATCAATAATTGTGATGCTTAATATTGTTTTAGAAAAAATTATAATAAGAGCAGCATTTATTCAAAATATAAATCTTTTCAAAAACATTTTTAATTAATTTAACATCCTTGCTGAATAAAAGTAATAGTTTCTTTCAAATTATAAGGAAAATGAAAGAAAAAATAACACTGTACTGACCCCAAACTTTTGAATGGTAGTGTATATTGGTAGAAAATGTTTCTATATTAAATAAATGCTGTGCTTTTTAACTTTTTATTCATAAGAAAATCTTGAAAAAAATATGATATGTTCCAAACATTATTAAGCAACACAACTGTTTCCAGCACTAAATAAGCATATACAATGTTTTTTAAAAGATCATGTGACACTGAAGACTGGAGTAATGATGCAGAAAATTCAGCTTTAATCACAGGAATAAATTCAATTTTAATAGGATGTATTCAAATGAAAAGCTTATTTTACAATGTAATAATATTTCACAGTATTATTTTTATTTTTTTTATTTTTGATCAAATAAATGCAGTCTTGATGAGCGTAAAAACGTCTTTAAAAAATACATTAAAAAAACTCCAAACTTTTGAATGGCAGTGTGTTTGTACTTCTTTTTGAAAGCACTGCTAGGAAATGGACCCAAAGTATTTATTCTCGAAACGATCCAAGGGCACAGACTTTGCACTCAAGCCAATAACCTTTTATCTGACCCCAGATAACACATAACTCGGGGCCTCCATAAGGGCGGTCTGTTTTTGTGACTGAGAAATCCTCAATCAGTGCAGCAGACGGCAGAGATTACGCCACTGAAGCCGCTGTTAATTGCGAGGCAGAGTTAGCAGCTCCATCACGGCACAGCTGGAGGATCCATGTAGACCATTTTAACATCACAAGATAAAACACCTTCATGACTTTCATCCTCATGTAGCCGGCCAGACCCAGCCAGGACAGGACAGGCCAGGACAGGACAGAGACACGAGACACAGGAAGCCAGAGCTCAGTGCTTGTGTGTGTCTGTGCCTGAGGAGCTGCACTGGGCCCGACGCCAGCTCACCCCACCCCAGCTCCAGCCTGCAGAGAACTGCTGCAGCTCCAGAGGGCAATGCAGAGGAGGAGAGAGCAAGGGTACTCCAAGCACAAGGCACTCCAATATCATGTTTTGAGCTCTCAAGGGAAAGCAAATGTGCCTGATGTGCGTGTGTATAAAGGAAAGCGGCGGTAGGTGGATTGAAAGCAGGAGATAGGCATCTTGTTGACGATGTAAACTTCCCTTTCACATCCTTTTGTTGTCATGTTTGTTCAGCATGTGCTGGATGACTCTGGGCTTTTTGTTACAATATACATAAGCAGACTGAAAGCCCCACAGACCGTCCTCGTTACTTCTTAATTAAATCACTTTTTTGTCACCTTGCTGCAGGAGGTTTTTTGAGAAGTTTGAATGAAGGACAAAGTGTCCAGCGTTCAGCTCTGCACTGCAGGATATTCAGAGTCCTTCAACATGACTGTCACGTTCAACAAACAGTGTTCAAAACGGGGCCTGAAACACTATATTAGGGCTTTTTTTATAACAGAGCCTGCAAATAATGATTTTCAAGCTTATTGAAGTATGTTTTACAAGGAAATGCTATTTTATTCCTTCTAATTCATGTTTTAAATGCTTGTTTGCCACTAATTGTTAAAACAATTTGGTTTGAATACCAAATTTTTTCAGTGGGGTGAAAAAATAGTCAACCCTGTTGCCAAAATGTCTAAATACATCTTAAACTCTTATCTGTGTACTTTCATAATTATAGAAATAACATCAAAATTAGTATTTTTTCCATACAAATAACTTGTGTCGCAATGTTAAATATTTGATCTTTGGAAATGCACGCAATTCTACGATATTAGAAAAAAGAACTAAACATAGAAATAAACATATTTTCTTGTCTTCCTGTCATGCTGTAAAAAGAATTTAAATGATGTCACTTCCTGCATGTCAACATTAATGCAGACAATTTATGACAGATAAACATTAAGTTTAGCTCATTAAAATTAGTTAATAAATAAAAAATATGCAATTTAAACAGTTTTACGCTCTTTAAATCCTCTACATGTGGAATATAATTTAAACAGATTGTAAAAATTGTGAAACTATGATATAACTGTAATAGATTTGTTTTTTAAATCACAATTTTATGGGTTAATACAGACTTTTAATTTTTTTAAACTAGCTACTTTTCTTGCTTTATGTAAGATAATAGTTTATGTAACATTTCAAGAAGTTTGTGTGTCTAATACTTGTAAATAAAGTAATGGGACAAAAATTGTACATGTTCAGAAAAAAAGGTACAAAGCTGTCATTAGGGCAGTATTGGTTACACTTTGTTAAGGTGTTCTTTATATAATGTAATTGTACATTTAAGTACTGATAATATTATTTACCTACATCTACATGGTTAGGATTAGGGTTTGGTTTAGGATTACTTTCGTGCTGTTATTATAATAGTAAGTGCATGTAATGTGTAACAAAGTCACCTTTAAATAGTATTTTACCTCCATATGTGACCTTGGATCACAAAACCAGTCATAAGGGTCAATTTTGTGAAATTGAGATCTATACATCATCTGACAGCCGAATACATAAGTTTCCCATTGATGTATGATGATGATGGATGGTTTGTTAGTATAGAACAATATTTGGCTGAGATACAACATACATTTAAAAACCTGGAATCTGAGGGTGGAAAAAAAATCTAAATATTGAGAAAATGGCCTTTAAAGTTGTCCAAATGAAGTTCTTAGCAATGCGTATTACTAATCAAAAATTAGGTTTTGGTATATTTACAGTAGGAAATTTACTAAATATCTTTATGGAACACAATCATAATATTCTTTTTTTGGCATAAAAGAAAAATTGATAATTTTGACCCATACAGTGTATTGCTGGCTATTGCTACAAATACATCTGTGCTACTTATGACTGTTTTTGTGGTCCAGGTTTACAAACGGTAGATATTTAGTACTTTAAAAGTACATATTAGTATCTTTTAAAAGTTTTTTTTTTTTCCCCAGTGACAGTTATGTACTGTTTTACTGTTTTAAGTGTACAGTATTCATATTCAAAGCTAAACAATGTACCACAGCCACAGTCTTTAAAAATCAGTACCATACACCCGGCAGCTGATACTTAAAAATTTATTGATTTGGATGTATGATCAAATCATATTTGACATAAGAAACAAAAAAACCCTTGCATAGATCACAGACCATGCCTTTGTCAATGTAAGACAAAATTAAAACAGTAACACAATTTAGCATAACAAAGACAGAAACATGAACAGTTTGACCAGATGTACGTGGAACAAACATTAACACGGAGTCATCATCTGTCTAACATAAACATGTAGCTGAGATGGTCAGTACGGAATCACTGTATGGACTCTAGTTTGGGTATCCTGCTTTCTTTTTAAATTATTAACTTCCATGACATTCTAATCCATGACTTGTATCATTCAGCATCCTGAAAGCAAACAGATGAAGCCAAAATAAACAAACAAACCGAATACAAATATCTGATCAGTGGAGTTTGACGGATTAAAGAATTTCTCCCAAACAAAAGGGAACGACGTTGGCGTATAAATGATGAAGATGGCTTTAGGAACAAATGACAGCAAGGGCTTAAAAAAAATGATGCAACCAGAATATAGTTGATCCTCAGTTTTGAAAGGCTAAGCTCATGCAGTCTTCCATACACCATGCAGATTTTTGCAATTGCTAGGTTGCTGTTGAGTTTTTGGTTTGGTATGGCGGTATGGAGTTAAGGTTATTACAAAAAAGTACAATGTACAGTACATTTTCGATGCTAATGTCATTTCTTTTATTTATTTCATGATATCGATAATACAAGCTATAATCTTCCTATATATTTGTAATGGCTTGTCTTATGGACTCGTTTGTGAGTCTACTGTAGTTTTATCAAGGGCATGGGTTCTTTAAAGCACAGTTAACTATAGTGCCACATGGACGCAACATGGTAATATAGCTAGACGAGGCCACGCAGGTGAAGAAAATAAATATGTCTGCAACATCCTCCAAAAGGCCACAACCTGGGAGCACAACTATACGTTTTCTCATTTTTCGACAGCTTTCATATCGGGTTACTTAGTAATCGGTATGATGGCACGTCAGTCATTTCTCTTTTTTTATTAATTTTCCACTACAGTGTATTTTATCTTTCATCCTTTCTTGAAATAAAGTTTCCGATGTGAATATATAAATAGAAAAACAACTAAATAAGTATGTGTTACGTTATGGATTTACACAGACTCAGCTGATAAAAGACCTACCTCTCTATAAGCCATAATTAAGGTAAAATGTTGCTCGTAAATGGTCCTCACCTCAGATCAGAGGTAAAATAAACAGGGAAAGGAAGCGACACTTGTTTAAGGGGACTTATTTGTCTCGGCGTAAAATACGTGATATTTTGTCAGCTAACACACTATCATTGGTGGAAGTCGTTTCTCTCTTGCGTTATAGTAGGTTTAAATCTCTATTCTTATCAAAAGTTTGCCACAGCCCTTGGTGAATATTAAAAGAAGCATTCTGGACAGTCCACTTGTTCCCTATTGCTATGATTTATGGTGTAGTTATTAAATATAGGATTATGCATAGCACCATAGGGTTTGATCACTGCTCGCACACTCAGTAGAAACAGTTCGTCCTTATTTAAATTAAATTCATTCTAAAAAGTATTTGTTTTGCTTTGCCAAGCTCTTGTTTTTTTTTTCTCTGTGAAGCAATGTTATGAGTTATGAACAAAAAGCAGATGGATAAAACCCTGAATAGCTCTTCCTGACACAGAGGTGACTAAACCCATGTTAGTGTTATAGGAAATGGCCCGAGGTAAAATACTGCTGCCTTTGATTATAATCACACCTCACGGATCAATAAAGATCACATGATCAGGCAACTTTGTTTACGAGCTGCTCTGGCAGACTTGCTTGTGTTTGTTAAATGAAATTACCCCAAACAGGCTAATTCGATCGTGGCTTATTTTAAAGTGTTTTTTAATTATCAAGGAAAATGGAAAGGAAGGACATAGCACTGTATGCACTGGAATGGCCCGCATTAGCATGAACACAAGATTTCGCATTAACGTTTAAGTCATCAGTAAGTCACTCAATAAATCAATTAGGTCTGCATTCAAGTTTGTACTTTACAGTACCTGCAGGCTTAATATAGCCTTAATGTGGTAACTTTTAACTTTTAACATTAAGTGGACATGTCAAAATAACGGTTGTGTGGTACAACCCTGTGGTATATGAAAGCCTGTGCTGTTTTCTCTTCCCAGATCTCTCTTTTTAAAAAAAAGACCGTGATAATAAACAGAACCAAAGTGAATGTCGATTGTGCTTAGCAAGGGAGCGTTTCAGATCCGAGGGTTCAGGGGCGGTCGCATTGTTGCGCTTGTTGTAAGTGCTTGAAAAAAGGCTAATTCTGGGGTACTCTAAGTGTATGATTTCTGACGTAGCATCACACTTCACAGGCTGTTATGTACTCTCGTGTTCTGCTCTGCAGTGAGCTGTGCGGCGACCTCACTGAGGTAGACTCTTTATTATGGCACGACAACATAATGAAAACCACAACGAAAGGCAGATCGAAAACTCTAAAGGGTCCCGTCACGTGAGTCTAAGTCGTACGTCCAAAATTTCATATTCAAGCTCAGCTGTCATATGAAAACACAGAAAAGGTTTGCGTTTGTGCCTGACAACCGTGTGTCACGTTCAAAAGAACAAGAAGGAAAATGAAAAGCACTCTGTATACACTGTAATGACCAGCCTCAACATACATTATGACAGTTCCAGAGCAGATATTGTTCCCTTGCCCTGCCTAAAACTCCAGTTACTCAGAGGCACTTTCACCTGTCCGGTTGCTGAGAGGGTCAAAGGCACTAGCAACTAATATGAGTAATTCTGCCATGATCTCTTTTGCATCCTGCTAAGATAAATTAAGCGATTTCTGATATCGTAAATCCTAAATTTGATCGCAAAATGGAAGCGTGAAGTATAATTGCCCATAGTTTTCTTTTTTTTTTTTCGAGAGAGAGAGAGAATGCCCATGCACTGCACTATTTAAGTTATATTATTTTTTTTTTTTAACAGGTGCGCTTAGTATGAGTATATGCATTTGATAGTATCTTGATAGTTCTTTTTCTGTGTCTTTGACTACGTTTTAGATTGAAAAGTTTGCATCCCAGCGTTGGGGCTTGCATATATATTTTGTCACATTTCAGAAAATGTCAAGGAATCGATGTCCCTAGTTTCCCTGATTGTAACAACGACACCCTTATGAGGTATCTCAATTGCAACAAGCTGTATTATACCGATGTCATGCATTAAATATACTAGGATACACAGTACCTTAGTTGATTAGGCCATAATGCAGGTTCTTTTGACATGCTATGATATCATTAAGATTCTGTTTCCCGTTAAGGTTAAACATTCAGTCTTTAAATACACCTAAATGATAAGCATCTCAAATCATGACACACTAGTGCACTTTTCATGGTGGAGGTCGATGAAGAGGGGAGCTGATGGAACCGAAGGCAAAAGAAAAGCAAAACAGGAATGGATTTCCTATCGTCATGAGGTAATGTCCGACGCATGCCAATATCAAAATGAGGATAATCAAAACATGCTAACTATGAGGCTCCTCTTTCGGCATTGTGCTGTCTTATATCTAAAGGGCATGGCATTTAATCACTTGGTGATATCTAAATTACAGCATCTGCTGGAAAATAGCAGCAATGCGGATGTCCATGAGGCGATGACCTTGGCCTCCGTAGCATCCCAGCAGAAGATAAGTCTTGTTCATATAAGGTGCTTTGCTGGTCAGTTGGGGATAGACCACCTATGGACGAGGCGTCCACCGAACACTGCACTTGGTCTTTTATGCACGATCCTGGATGCAGTGTGCAGCTTGCTGAAATGTAGTCTGCAGTCCATGCGTGATATTTTAGTAATCCCGTCGTCGAGAGTCCTTCAATGCCTGTGGACGTTAGCTAGGTGCTCGAGGAGGCTTTTTTCTCAATCATCCTCTTTGGAAATGTATTTAGACTAAGTAGATACAGAGTCATCTGCCTTGTTTGCTGCAGTTATGTTCTATATGTTTTGGTGTCGTATTTTTCTTTCGTCTGCATTGTAGAGATATTCGCATTGCAAGGGCTCACGAGAGGAGGTAAAGTAAGCATTCATATGTACGTGACTGAATTTTCTACTGTGTCTCTAGACATCGGTTAGCAGCTTACTTTTGTTCACACAGTTCTGATTGGGGATAGTGCAGTTGCCAGTTCTGAGGTTGGCCTCTCTGAAGTTGTCGATGCTGTTGTTTATGTCTCCATCTATCTCCATGTACTCAGACTTGCTGACGGTCGAGGAGCTGCGACGACTGGAGTTGGAATCGGAGGCTATGTTGGGGTTGCTCACGTTGAGGAGCTGGGCCTGCTCCTCTCCTTCGGTTTCTCTATGGTAGAAATAGTTGAAGTTGGACACGATGACAGGCACGGGGAGGGCGATGGTCAGCACGCCGGCGATGGCACACAGGGAACCCACAATCTTGCCCCCTATAGTCACTGGCACCATGTCCCCGTAGCCTACGGTGGTCATTGACACAACCGCCCACCAGAACGCATCTGGGATGCTGCTGAAGTAGGACTCTTTTTCCTCTGCCTCTGCGAAATACACAGCACTGGAGAACAATATGACACCAATGAAGAGGAAGAAAATTAGCAATCCAAGCTCTCGCATACTGGCTTTGAGGGTCTGTCCCAAAATCTGAAGGCCTTTGGAGTGCCTGGACAGCTTAAAGATCCTGAACACCCTGACCAGACGGATCACCCTGAGGATGGCCAGTGATGTTGCCTGCTCGCCCTTTCCTTCCTTCCCTCCATCAGGATCCTCTGCTAACTCTGTGCCCAGTGTGATGAAGTAGGGGATGATGGCCACAATGTCTATGGTGTTCATCATGTTCTTAAAGAAGGCCGCTTTGCTTGGGCACGCAAAGAAGCGCACTATCAGTTCGAATGAGAACCAGATGATGCAGAGGGTCTCTATGATAAAGAAGGGATCGGCCATGATGTTTGGTTTGGTGTAGAAGGTGCTGTTTCCTATAGTCACCTCCTCGGGTTCCCCTTTCAGTTCAGGTAAAGTCTCCAAACAGAAAATGACAATGGAAATTAAAATGACCATGACAGACACGATAGCAATCCCTCTGGCCGCCCCCGAGCTTTCGGGATGCTCGAACAGAAGCCAGATTTGCCGCTGAAACTCGCGCTCCGGTAAGGGCCGCTCTTCCTCGCGAATGAAGCCCTCGTCTTCACGAAACTTCTCCATCGCCTCGACCCCAAGTTCATAGAACTTAATTTCTTCCGAGAACATATCCAACGGGACGTTGGCAGGCCTTCTCAGTCTCCCCCCGGACTGATAGTAGTAGAGGATGGCATCGAAGCTCGGGCGATTTCTGTCGAAGAAGTACTCGTTTCTCAAGGGATCGAAATACCGCATTCGTTTCTTTGGGTTACCTAACAGAGTCTCTGGAAACTGGGCAAGAGTTTTGAGCTGGGTCTCGAAGCGCAGCCCTGCTATGTTGATGACCACCCGTTCGCAGCAATCGTGATCGTCGTGGTCAGGGGGGTACGTGTCCTGCGGATGCCCCGGCACGGCAGAGGTCTCGTCCATGTTGTCCCCAGCCACGACTGTCATCCTGCAGGTCAAAGTTGGAGCTCCGCAGGAGTTAATTTAATTGAGTAGACATCCAACTGCCCTCCCAAAGGCGTCGCTTTCCTTCCTTTTCTCCGTTTCCAGACCCTCAAATCTATCTCGAACCCGGGGTATAGGGTATAACTTGATCTTTCCTCAGTGTGGCCCCACTGCGGTTGTCACTGATTCGACCATCGCTCCGTTCCACTGCATCCACTACGGCTGCCTCTGTCACCGAGACAGAGAAAAATGGATCGAACAGCGGCGATATTTGCTAGCTCAGCAAGTTCACACTACTTATTTATTTACGTGTGATTGTATGTATAAATCAGAGAAGTGCATATAGCCTTAAGGGCGCAATTCTGAATTATTATGCTCATTCGGGTTACTGAAAAGACGTGACAGGACAGTGTCACTTTTACTCCATCGCCACATACATACAGTATCACTATATATTATTCAATTGCTTATAGCTAAGTTTGAATAAGTAAATAAATAGGAAAACATGAGAATGACTTTCACTTCAGGCTTATTCAGACAGTTTTAGTGCTCACCTCGCTACTGAAGGAATGCGTCTTCTGCCGGCAGTCTCCTGTCAGTAATGCACCCTCGATTCCCTTTTGTTGTGAAAATGCGCTTGTAAAAGGCTCTTCACATCTTCTCACTTTCAAACTGTTCGGTTGCAGTCCATAAATGTCACATCCATGACGGAAATGATTCACGACATTCGCAAGCGATGCTATAATGAAAAAAATAATATGGCTTTGAGATGTATTACAAAGCTTCACATTCAATATAAACGCGTGCTAAAAGACAAGAAGCGGAAAAAAGGCTAAAAGAAAACATGAAGCCGCAACGTCCTCCCTCTGCTCCTGCTCGTGCGGCGGCACCTTGGTGTAAATGGCTTATACTGCATGAGAAATTGTAATGCTGCAGCTCAGCTCAGGCGGGAGATACATTAAGGGGGCAAAAGCGAACCATACCATTTCCAGACATTACTGCATCAGCAAAATTTCCCTCTTACGAGTAGACAAGATGACGAGCGGTCTGTTTTATCTGGACACACTGACAGGGGGTATGGATGCGAAAGGCTTCTTAAAGGTGGGATCAATAAGGGGAGAGGGAATAATTCCTTAATCATGCCCAACATATTGTTGCACTGTATTGCACATGGGAGAACGCGGAGCGGGAGAGGGGGGTAGGACAGTATGGGGGAGGGGTTCGACGCAATGCAGACCGCGCGTGGCCACAAGTGCTTGTCCACGCAATGCGCGAGAGCATTTATGTGCCAACACTGGCGCAGTATCTGATTCGCCGAGCACTAATGTGCACAGATACTTTAACTGACCACACTAACCAATAACCACAATAAAAAGACGACTTCTCTAAAGTGCTCTTCTTCGTGGAATACTGCGACTTTTTTCCACCCAAAAGAGTTACAGAGCGGCACAGCTCCATGCGTGTTGTTTGAGGCTGGATCGTGCGGGGGTTGGAATATTTATAGAATAACGTGGGTGTATGTACTCGGACGGACGGCGGTTTTTGCAGCACACTCGGTTAGAGTGCTTTCCAGCATACGATGATTATATAGGCAGTTTGTTTTGATCATTCTCACCTTCCTTTTACTGTAGAATTACCTAGGATTTTCTTCCCAAACCTTTGAATGTTTGGTTTCGACATCATTTCTGTCATGGTGGAGAAATCACTCTGTATAATTCAATTGAAATTCATGACAGAAAAGAGATCTCTTTAAGATGCTGACGTTCCAACTTCTAGGCTTAAATAATAATTGCTGCATTCACATTCCACAAAAATATGATTGAATGATTCTAAAGCCATTAGGTGAACACCATTATTTCCTTACATATAATAAAATATTGTTGTCATAGAGTTTTAAGCAATGGAAATTCCTATTGCTTTTGCATTGTCCTCTGATATTGCGTTCAATAGGGTTAATTCATTTACCCGTTACTGAACAAAACATAACCTACATTAAAACACACTAAATAGTCTAAATCAGACTTTTTACTTTAACAGACAATAATATTTTAAGGAATAATATTTTTAGTAATATTTAAATACTGATACTACTTTCTATGCTCTTGTTATGTCAACATTTCAGAATTTTAATTATCATTTTATTATTATTTTTTATTTTATTTTACAAAGCCATGATTTACTTTAAGCTCTCAATAATAACTTACAACTTAAAATATGTTCAAACGTTTAATAAACTTTGTAAGCTTAATGGATTTAATAAACAATCCAATATAATACTGATGATGATGTAATAATACTTTCCTTGATTAAATGATCACATCATTTTTTTTTATGTTTGTGGACAGTGATGTTTCTTCCAATTCACCGGTAGGGGGAGCACAAACATAATCAAACCGACGCAAACAGCACCAGAATGACTGATCTGTGCATGACATCCCCCCATTAGTGTCAGGAACGCGTAAAAGTGGTGACTTAATTCAGAGAGGCAAAGCTTAAATAAAAAATAGGTCTACCTAAAATAAATATGAGCTGTTGTATAAGATAGGAATTGTTAACTAGTCTACCTACAGTAAACTTATCAAGTTGATTTGAGTACTAATTTGTTTTAGACAAATCCTAAATATGTCCATCAGCCAAACAGAGTAAAAGCACTACAGTTTTCATTATGAGGCTCTGTTAGAACTGCAGCTGGAGTGAGCTTTTAACTGCTAAATATCATGAATAAGAAATGGGCAGCCCTTTCCTCCCTTCACTTTTTACCGTTCAATGACTTCCCCTCAGTATGTAGGCTACTTTCGGTGGGCAGTGATTCGTTCAATCAACATAAATGCATCAGTAGTCATTAATCAGAGCTGTCTGAAGTGTCATAGATCCCACCTGCTTTACATTATTAATGGAGTAATTGTTCAGTTTTGTAAGTGTTTCATTGCTCTGTTTAAACTCAACATGACTATACTTTATCTTGATTTTTGGAAACATAGTTATTATTTTTATTTTAAGTACATCCACTAAGCACAAATTCAGTTAAATTTCAAGTGCCTGTTGGGCTATGGCTATAGTAAATGATGCAGGACATCCAATGAGCCTTTCCCCAGGCTAGGTCTAGTCTGCAATATTATTCCAGGTAACACACAACAATGCCACAGTAGATCATACATCATCAGCATGTTAGTATTTTTAAAATAAATATTACAAAAAACATATTTTACAGGATTATACTTTTGATCACTCAGTCATTTATTATTAGCCTGCAGTCCATAATGTAAAGGTTAACTTTAAAACCTAATTTATCAAGAGAAATGATGCAAACAACGTTGGATTATGAATGTGACAAAAATATTTATTTATCAAAAATAAGTTAACAATTCATACCTCATTAACATGTAACAAAAAAGCTTGCTTGTGGTCTGCAGCTGTCATGTGGGCAGGTTAACTTGCCAAGATGTTAAGGTAACAGAGACCATATTATATTTTATCCTGAGAAGTGGCAACATATGCAAAGAACAACTCTTGCATGTTTAAAGCACCCAGATTACACAAGGCAGAGATTATTGAGATATTTTAAAGAACAATATCTCACAAGGCAATGACATGAAAGCTTAAATCTTAAAACATTTTATAAATAATACGCAAATTACTTCTAGATTACAACTATATTACAATAACAAAAATCAGTAGCGGCCTGTGAGGATTTTTTTTTTTTTTGTAAAGTAATACTAATCAATGAACCAATATATCCTAGCCTATATGCGGATAATTTTGCTTATGTACACAAATGATACATTCGATATAAAATAGCATTGATAAGATAATAGCGTTATAATCGCAATAATAAATTTCAAATATACATACATTTACATTTAAACATTTTTTAACATGAATGAGAGTATTAATTTCTATTTAATTGATATTTTGGCTAAAGTTGTTAAAATTCCCGTTCACCTGTTTGTTATCTGACAACAAGCAGGCCTGATGACGCAATAACATGATGCTGAAAGCTATTTGGTTTGAATGTTTGCAACGATTGGTTATTTGCGGAAAGAAGTGAGCCCTATTAGTATTAGCCTCTTTCGCATTTTGACCGGAAGTAATGTATACCCTGATTGGTCAGTTTATGTTGTCAGCCTCCTGTAACAACAGTGCAGTGTTTAAAACTCGTAAATGCTTACGCGTAATAAAAATATTCACATCATATGCATTATGCACATTAATGGGTACACTGAAAAAGTTAATTGTATCGGTTAGTGTTTCCTTTCACCTCTTTCTCCACTGACGGACCGCTACTGACAAAAATACACATATGGCATGTTAATGCAGGTAACATGAACTTCTGTCTTCTTTTTAGAGAAGAAATGTCTTCATACAGCTGCTGCTTCCTGCAATTAGAAGTAACATCAATGTGGTGGCAGATAATGAGTCATGTAATTGTCACTGAATGTGGCATTAGTGTTTACAAAAGACTTACTTCTAGCCTCAGGCGTAATGTAGCCTAGTAGTAGTCTCTACAGAACTCTAATCCCGCCGCAAGGGGGCGATCGATACTCATAATATTATGTTGGTCCTATTGAGTAACAAGTAAATAAATACTTTGATATTTACATAAACCTCTTCTCTATCCCCGGTTTATACCTATAGGCCTACTAACACATTTTGCTATTCTTAGGCCATTTATAAAAACCCAGTGGATTTCTGTTGAAAATAAAATATTTTTATTTTACAGCTGCTGAAGTGTAGCCTTAGGTTCTGTCCCAAATTACATATTATTCAGCAGTCCAGTGTATGATTTGTATTTGGTTATTTTGTCACCAACACTGGAGTCTGATAGTCTTTCCGTTACGTAAGGAAAGCTGTGACAGTTGAGTGCATGAAGTGTCCAACACAAGGGCCAAACTGGAGATCCTTTTTGTAAATGTAAATTGGAGAAGGATTCTGCATAAAATGTATCCCGTAAATTCATTAGATTTTGAATATTCTGATATTGATGAGACATGTTTATTTTGTGGTGTAGCAGAAGAAACAGCTAGGCCTACTTATTTATTTTTTTATTTTAACAAAATGAATATTTTGCTCCGATTAAGTTTTCATTTCTCAGCCCTGTAGGAGTTCATTACTCCTCCAAAGATATATATATTTTTTTAAACACATAAACCCTGAATTTTTATTTCTTCAATATGTTACCAACTTCTATACTGTATGCAAAACGGCCTAATTCTTCATTGTGTCTTTCAATTTGTAATCTTAAATAAAATTTCTGAATTTCATCCCTCAGACTAATAAGAAGAATAATGCTAAGATTATCATATACCCAAATATTCTGGATTGCTAGAGAACATTTAATTAAGAAGCAGTTGAGTTATGACTGAAAGGATTTGACACAATTACAATCTTCAGTGGCCATGGAATTGGCAGAGATAAAAAATATTTTGTATGTTTAATACTTTTATCAATGGGAATAATTTCACAACCAAAAATGGTCTGACTCCATTTTTTCTCATAGGCTAGCCTATTAAAAAGCATTACTGTAAAATATGATTGTAAAGGTAAGCAAATGTTGCATAAAGCAGATTGCAATGCAATTATATTTAACTGAATATGTTTTATTGTATCATTATTTTATATGGCATTAATAGCCTAATACAAATTTCAGTGTGAACACTAGTTTTCTATTCAACAAAATGGAATAGAATAGTGCATAAGTTAGAGAACTGACGCGTCTTGTGTGTTAGTAAACATTCTGAGATGACGTAAGGCTCAACGTGGTTATTTGGGCGCTTACATACTGGCCGCTTACCGTTGCCAAGCAACGTAGAAGCTTGGCGCACTAATTTAGAATATTCAGCTGTGAGGTCATATATTTACAACAGCTCTGAATAAGGTTCATCCAGCCATAATCTTGTGTAACTCTAGAAACAAGAAACCCAAAGTGTTTGGACAGCAAAACTAATACTCACATAGATGCGCGCGCTTTGGCAGGCCTACAGTCGTTTTTGGTGCTCTTATACATCTGTGAGTTTGCCTGTATATTCCTCTGATGGGCTGAAATTTAATACACTTATTGAATTCCAGTCGTCCTCATCTGAATGCTCTGATTTCAGGAGCGAGGGTTTACTGTCGCTTTTATTAGCGTCACATATGACAGAAAACTGATGACCGCAAGTTACGTGCGTATATTCCACCCGCTCCTCCTCGCTGTGCTCTCGGTGATAGAAGTAATTAAAATTGGACACGATTACTGGTACCGGCAGGGCGATTGTAAGAACTCCCGCAATGGCACACATTGAACCAACAATTTTGCCTCCTATCGTCACTGGGTACATGTCACCATATCCAACAGTAGTCATGGAAACAACCGCCCACCAGAACGCGTCTGGGATACTCGTAAAAGAAGATTCCGGGTCATCCACCTCGGCGAAGTACACCGCACTGGAGAACAATATAATGCCGATAATAAGGAAAAATATTAGTAGTCCAAGTTCTCGCATACTCGCTCGTAAGGTCTGACCGAGGATTTGGAGACCCTTGGAGTGCCGCGAGAGTTTGAAAATCCTGAAGACGCGCACCAAGCGGATAACTCTCAGAATGGCGAGAGACGTGGTCTGTTGTGAGTTTGACTGGACTTCGCTTAGGTCTAAACCCAGAGTAATGAAATATGGAAGAATAGCAACAATATCTATGATGTTCATGATGTCCCTGAAGAAGGCGGGTTTGCTCGGGCATGCAAGAAACCTTACAGAAAATTCGAAGGAAAACCAAATGATGCAGATGGTCTCCAGCAAGAAGAATGGATCCGTCAATATACTGGATCTTTTCCCGGTAGTCGTTCCGTTCGGCGCACGGTGGTTGTTGAACACACGATCATCTTCTCTAAATTCCGGCAAAGTTTCTAAACAGAAGATTACTATGGATATCAGGATGATCATAACAGATACTATAGCGATCATTCTGGCTGGACCAGAGCTGTCAGGATGCTCAAACAGCAGCCAGATTTGACGTTTGAACTCAGTGGCCGGAACGGGACGCTCGTCTTCTTTTGACAAACCCTCGTCCTCTCGGAAACGGTCGATAACGTCATCGCCAATTTCGTAAAATTTGATTTCATCCATAAAGATCTCAACCGGCACGTTGATGGGTCTTCGGAGCCTCCCGCCTGACTGATAGTAGTACAGGATGGCATCAAAACTGGGTCGGTTCCGGTCGAAGAAGAACTCGTTCCTCAACGGGTCGTAGAACCGCATCCTTTTAATTGGGTCTCCCAGTAACGTGTTGGGATATCTTGCGAGGGTTTTAAGTTGAGTTTCAAAACGCAGACCTGAAATGTTGATGGTGACTAGCTTGCAGCACTCCTGGTCAGGGGGCTCCACTTCACAGACGTCCTGGAAGGGGGCAGCGTGGTCCACAGTCTCATCGTGGTTCTCTCGGGACATCTTTGCCCCTCGAGAGTGCTGTCTGTTGTGCCTCCTCGACTTTCCGCCACTCCACCAGTTTTTTGGATCCGATAGCTCCAGCCTGACGGAGTTTGGGTCCTAAACTATCTCATAAAAGCTACTAAGCTACCGTTTAGAAGTTTTTCAAAACTTTTTAAAACTAGTTTAACGTAATGAAATAGAAGTCATTCTGACAACATGCTCTGCCGAGAGCTCAAACAGATATAGTACCACACAGACTGCTTAAGACAGCAAAGGGTGGGCTGACTTTGATTGGCACACAGAAGCAATGCGCGTCGGGTGTTTTGAACTTTAGTGGCACGAGGTAAGAACCTGTAATTTGAAGAAGACTTTTGCGTTGTTTTGGTTTATTGTATTTGTCAAGTGTTTTACCTGTAAATATATCCTGCCTAATTTACAAGCCAATATTTATATGTTTGTGAAACAATTGTTGCCGCTTTTTCGGGAATGACACATTTGCTCTTAATTAACTTATTAAGTAGTTTGCGCAAAATGCTTCCCTTTTTGTTTATTTCCCACATCCAAAAACTCTCGCAAAGTGTTGCTCCAGCCTGTGCCTCTTGAACTCCAAAATGCTGGCGTAACAGACACCTGAGCACCCGCGCAGGGCGACTCCTTAATTGGCCGACTTTACACCACGAGGCCCCAAGCAGAAATGTGATGATGCCTCAGGTTCATTGGTGCTGATTGATATGGAGAAAGAGAGAGAGAGAGAGAATCACCACACCTCTGACACCTGTGTGCTGAAAGTTGTCTGGATCACATTGCTTGGTAATGCGTCTTCTCTTTTGTTTGTTTGTTTATGTATTTAGGCCTATTTTGGACCAGTGCTCTGATTTTTATTAATTTCATTACAGCCAGGGAAGAATCTTATTACCTAGGGACATTATAAAACGCTTAACGTGAAATTAATCACTTTATCTGTGGATCACAGGCTCGTTCTTCTGACAGTAGTTAGTGTTTATTATAAGTAAAATGTGAAATTTGAGTTTCCGCGGCCATTGTTAAGGTACATTAAGCCACGTTAAGCTGTTTCCTTATAATGGACTTCTATGGGGGACAAAACGCTTAACGGGATATTATTCACTTTATCTGTGGATCACAGGCTCGTTCTTTTGAAAGTAGTTAGTGATTATTACAAGAAAGGTTTGACAGAAATTTGGGTTTCCCTCGTCGGTTTTTAGGTGCTTTAAGCCACGTTAAGCGTTTTAGAATGTCCCATTACCTAGGCTAATTAACGCCACTTAATAAGAAAAAGTGCCTATTTTTAGTGTAGGATAAGAGCCTGTTAAGAAATAACGATTACTATAAAGTTTTCATAGGTTAATTGTTGTAATTCTATCAGAAGGTGCTACTCAATTTCTTGAATGTGCATATAAATACATATGATACATGATACATGATAATGATACATACAGGCCTATACTAACACCAACAAGTTTTCTTAGACTTGCAACTTATGTTAACAACAAAATATACAGAAAGTGTTTTTTCCCCTCTCCTAAGACATTCTTAATTATATGATTAGCTTTGTTTTATGATTTCATGTAGATTTATATTTTCAGTATGCAATTATGTGAGACATAGCCTATTGGGTACTAACTGTAACTTTTTTTTTTATTAATGAAGTTTACAACAGTTAAAAATAACTGGATATAAACAGACGTGATAAATCACTAAGGCACTTCCAAGCAATCAGTAACAGCATACTGAGTCTTGGAGATGGACC
This sequence comes from Enteromius mattozi, assembly GCA_032359235.1. NCBI lineage: Eukaryota > Metazoa > Chordata > Actinopteri > Cypriniformes > Cyprinidae > Enteromius > Enteromius mattozi. Next base: position 8,524,972 of record JAUMHE010000085.1, on the reverse strand, counting down.
CGATAAACAGGCAAATCCCTCGAGCCAGGGCAGAAAAGGCCAGGGATTCCCACGAGGGGAAAATGCTGACAGTAAGCAATATGCCACCTTAATAATTATGGCACCAGCGCTGATCATGTGAGTGAAGGACGGCCCAATGGGATGAGATATCATCATTCCGTTCACACCCAAACGTCAGCATGGAACTCCTGTAATGTTCAGATGCCGTCAGGATCCTGAGGAATCTGGGTTCACGTTCCACCTTGTGTGTGACGGTGTAATGGTACATGCATGGAATTTAACATGTTTTCAGCTATGACAACCCCAAGGCCCTCAAATTTCAAAGACCTTAAAATAGAGCTGAGACCTGTGGCACTGATAATCTTCAATGAAAGTTACTCTCCGCTTCTGTGTAGTTGTGTAGGCTATAGAGTCTTTCCCGTGGCTAAATAAAGCTCTGAGTTTACCCTCTAGCGTCTCCGTTCAGTTTATCGGCTCAAATTACAAACTCATGTCTAACAGGCAGCTTAATACTTTCACCATCCCCTGTGTGTGATAGTGCCTTAAAAACTCTTGTGTGTGTGTAATAGTGGGACAAATTCGTACTCATTCACGTACTAAGTATGTTTTGGCACAGTTGATTTGCATGTGAGGTCACATTGCTACTTAAAGAGATAGTTCAGCCTAAAATGATATCGTGCCATTTTGTGAATGTCCGGCTGCCTGTTTCTTGGACAGCCAAAGTGAATGAGAGTTAAACTGTCTAAATGTTGGTATTTAAAAAATGAAACAAAAACATGTTAAATCTACTTCATTTCTAATGGCTTATATCATAGCTAGACATTGATTATTTAAGATCTGCACAGTAGCCTAATTTACAACATCTTGTGAGTGGTTAGGTGCTGAGTGTTATTGTTTCATTTGAGGCTAATGTGAGCTAGCTAATACTTTCAGCTGAAAAAAAATCCAATGTTTATTATATAAACCTAAGAGTATTAGTAGACTTAGGTAGTGTAGGTACTTGCCAAGTATCCCGTGCTCAGTAGGTCTGTTGAGGAACCATCAAAATAAAGAGTTAGCATATATTTAGCAGACACATACTCTAATGAAGGCTAGTTGACATGTAGCTGAAGAGACACTTATCAACGGCTACAAAATATTATATATAAGTTAAAAGCAAATGTGTCATATTTCACATTTATCTGATCTTATGGCTGTTTGAGAAAAAAAATAGTATTATTATTATGACTTCTAAGTGGTATTTGTTGGCTTTAAGCAAAGGAACATAACTAAAATGGCAAGATATGAAACTTATAATGCATTATAGAAATATTGTACCTTAAATGGATGAATCATGTGTTATAAATGATCATACTCTTAAAAGCTATAACATTAAATAAGTAAATATTATAAGACATTAAAACTGTTCAACATATTATAGTTATTTATAATGCATTATGCATTCATTATAATGCCTTAAGAATACCCCTAAGTACTAAAATGACTGAGACTACAACGGAGATCAATATAAATTAAAACCACATAGAAATCAGGGCTGTCAAATAAATAAATTATCAAAAGTTTGTGTTTACATGATAAGTGTGTGTACTGTGAATAAATGCATATATTTAAGAATACATCTAATACATATATAATACAAATACATGTATACGATACACACACATCATGTAAACACATTTTATTTTGGAAGTGATTAATTGGTTTGACAGCCCTAATAGAAATATTTTAGAAATATTTATTGAATTATTTAACTAATACAAATAATAAAAGTATACAAAAGTATAAATGTGAACTAAAATTTAAAAAAATATATATTTAAAATACTACTTAGTGCTTTAACAGTACATATATATATATATATATATATATATAAC
>JAUMHE010000085.1:8512404-8522998 GCA_032359235.1 Enteromius mattozi | reverse complement strand
ATATTTATAGACAACAATAAAGAACAATATATTTTTTATTACTGTTTAAAAGGTAAAATGACATTTACACAAATATTATTTGGACATTTAAAATTATGACTGATTTGTAGCAACTATAAGACTTTGCTACCAGTGAGTTAATGTGTTATAGCTAATATAGCAGTGGCCTTTGAGCCAGAGGTGACACGGGCTGATATATGGACGAGGGGTGATGACAGGAGGAACTGCCGAGAGGTTTTCCTTTAAATCATCAACCTCTTAAACATTTTCATCCCATGTAAATGTATTCTAACGTGACCTAAATGGACCACGAGAATTGTTTGTAGCAAAATCTAATTACTACATTTAAGGTGAAAAATATTCCTGTCGAAACGAGCTAAGAAACACCTGCCACTGGAGCTCAGCAGGTTCGTAGTGTGAGACAGTGCTAAGTTGCTGCTGACTTCGACACCTTTAGCTGCCACAGATCAAGGCTTCCTCCATAGAAAGTGAATACGACTGCAAGGCACTGCGCCAGTTCTTGGGGTTTGATGGTCACCGGTTTTAGCAGGGTGTCAGTTGAGTTTGATGAGCATGTTTTTGCTGATTGGCGACCACAGCATGAAGCAAGGGGGTGAAACCTGAGAGTGGAGATCCGGAAGGTTGGAAGGTATCTTCTGCATGCTCTGTTCCTCTCCTGACTCTTTCCGGATTATGATTACAGGCCTTGATTAAGACTTGCCCTTTTTAGTCGCAGACACTGTCTGCTGTCAAGCTGCGGTCGGATCTGCTGGAAGGAAGCCTTGAAGTGTGTCCTGCGCAACAATAAAGCATTGGTTTTGGGAGTGAATGAACATCAAAGCAAAGGTCATTTTAATAAGGCTTACATTCCTATCAATTCTGAGCCAAAATCTTTATTTTTCAGACTAAATTTGGAGTGTTTTTATAACGAAATTAGCTATTTTAATTTCTTTACCTGTACAAAGACAGATACATTCGGTAAATTTTATGTTGCACTATGCTGTCGTCTTGGGCTTACAGTGACACCTAGTGGTGTGGATGAAGCATTATGCAAAAATGTTTAAACATGGATACATTTTAAATGTAATTTATGTCTAAGCAGTAAAATTTCATAAAAAAGTGATAAAATAGAATTTAAAATAATTAAATTATTAATTCAATTACTAATTTCTTTAGAAGCAAAACTACAAAGTGGTAGAAAAAACGGTTTAAATATGTGACTGCTCCGTGCAAAATTCAGTGAAATTGAACACGGGTAAATATCATTCCTGAAGAATTCTTAAATTGGAACACCCATAAATCATGCAGCATCTAATAAACTGATACTGTAGCTGGTATGTTGAAGTATGCAATACAAGTGAACATTGTGTGCATCATGTCTCAATCTTCTCGGTACACAAGATTGGGAGACACAGATGTTTTACCCACAGATGCAGCTGAAACTGTATCCAGCCCCACGAGTATCCCTCTGGACTGCCAGGAACTACAGCTAGTATTAATAGTCCTCCAGCACTTTCTGAAGAACTGTATGGAAAAAAACATGCCCTGGTACATGCAATTTGTCATTAGTCTGCATTAAAATCAATCAATAGTACGTTTTAATGAAGAGGTATAAAATATTGATCTGTAAGAGGAGTGCTCCTTTGGCTGATTCATCCATTTATAACAGGCAAACAGGTGACCGGTCAGAAAAGTTCTTTAAGAGTTTGTTTAGACTGATGATAAATAGCTCAGCAGTGACTTTCCACTCAAATTGGTTATCAATCTTTCTTCAAAAATAGTGTTCACATTGGGAAAAACTTTACAGGCAAAAACATCCAACTGTAAAACATTGTTCACACAGACATCACTTCCAACCCTGCAGTTTCTTGAACCAATTGCAAAATCTGAATGAGTTGCAAAATCAACACGCATCCTATGTGCAAAATTTATGAATGCATGAATCCTTATAGTAACAAATGGATTTCAATGGTAAAAAATTGCATAACGTTAAATGTTAGCGCACATTTAGATGCTTTTTAGTCACATCATATGCACATTTGAACCAAACCATCTCACAAATTTCTGATATTTCTGTTTTTGCTCATATTATAATATCATTTTATAATATCTCTTGGAATAACCAATTAAATCTCTAGCTTACTTATAAGCATTAGAAGGATATACAGTAGTGAAGACCCCTTACAAATCATGGTTACCTCTTAAAAGCTACATGTGGTGCCCTCTAGTGAAACGTCACACTATATGTGCACTCTGATATATTGTAACTGACATTTGTGTAAAGTTATGCATGTATTTAACTGTTTAGGTATGTCTAAAAGTGGGAAAAAAACAAGCAATAAAGGTTACAAAGAACTCAATTTATTTCTTCCCCAATGAAGACTATTCAGAGGAAAGCAGGAAAGAGTTTACCAGACATGTACATCCAGTGTAAATACAAATGTTCGATAAACAAACATCCAGTCACATTCAGCACATGAGATTCACTCGGAATAACTGGACTCCAATTTACGGTGGTTGTTCCTCTGCAAAGCTCATTAAACCCAGTCGTTGGGTGGCCGTACCAAATGTGATTGTGACAACTGTGCGTTACATCCAACTAAACAGATAATTGACTGAAACATAAAACGACTTGAATAGGGAAATACACTGAGTGAAATAATACAACAACACCACCCCTCCATGCTATAGCCAACAACTTCCAGGGAACAACAATAATTGAAATCCTAAAGCTGGATGAAGAATGTGTTATAATGCAAAATAGAAGAATAAAATGGTTTGACAAGGCATTTAAAATCCATGATTTTTCAGCTTCTTAACATTCACCACAGGCCAAAAAAAAAAAAAAAAAAAGGCTAATTTTCATGCCCCTATTGGTCCAGGGATCAAAATAGCCTTTTGTGGAACACAAATGTTTGTAAACAGAACTGTTCTGGGGCAGAAACAGAGCGCAAACAACAATACACATTTATTTGGCAAATGACAATCATTGGTAGTCAATTTTTTCTACTTTAAAATTCAATAATTAATGAATTGTTTTTAGAATTGAATGTTAAAAGGTGAAATTAATAAACCAAGGTGCACTATTTATATGTTTCACAAATACATACTTCTGCACAGACAATATTAGCATCATATTTATTCTAACTAAATGGTCTTCCACTATTTAAGTGGCTATATATTTAGAAAGCCCAAAAGTGCTATTTGGTAAACTTGGTAAACAGCATCAAGAATTCTGGAGTCTAACCCCAACAGACACATACTGACTCAAAATGATTAAAAAAAAAAATAAAAAAAAAGAGTGTCAAATTGCTCTAAAGAATGAAATAAAATAAGGCAGGTGAGAAACAAGGCTTAAAATTGATAGACCAAATGTAAAAGCAAAAATGCAATTTAGCACAGCACATTTAGAAATTGAAAAAGTAGAAAACCAAGAAAAGTGTCTGAGATTAATATGCAAAAAAAATAAAATAAATAATGTAAAATATTACATGACTCTCCTCTCTTATGAAAGAAAAGCCCTGTTTTTATTCCAAAAGGAGCTATTGAAGGCTGCATAGTCAAAAGTTACAAAATAAAATGCATAAATGAGTAAAACGGTGTGTTTGGAGGCAGAACTTTTATGTAGCATGTTAATTGTGGAGTTCCCCTACGCACTCTTTTAGAAAAATCCTACTACATCCATTACAGAAATTAGTCTGTGGTTCTTTTTTAAGTAATTACATCTTATTTTGGGGTACAATATTAGTAAACGAAGACATTTCTCTAAGCAGTGACAACATATTCAAAAAGGCATTAAATACTTCAATAACCTCAGCTTAATGACGAGGAATTAGAATATATTACCAAAACCAGCTAATTCCTGTTTATTTTGAACAGTCCTTTATTTGTGCACATTTGTTTTATGGGATAAACCGGTGATGTTTTTGTGCTTTAAATTGAAAAAAAATGATTAAATGACAATTCAGTCATTATTTATCCATTCTAACGTTATTCCAAACCAGTATGAGTTTCTTAAATTAATATTGTGCATGACTTTCCTCTGCAGTATATAAATGACTTGAACCCCATCGACTTTTACTGAATTGACAAAAACAAACCTTTTAAAAAACATTTTCTTTTGCATCCCACAGAAGGAAAAAAAAAAAAGTCGTATTGGTTTGGAAAAACATGAGTGTGAGTAAATCGTACCAGTATTTTCATTTCTGGGAAACTATCCCCAAAACAATTGACTTTTATTGTAATGAAAAGAGCAGCTTATACATTCTGCTTAAATATCTCCTTTTGTGTTTTACGAATTTAAAACAACACGAGGGAGAGTAAACGGCGTAATTGTTATTTTTATGTGCGCTACTCCTTTAAAATATGAGGTTCTTTCTATTGAACACAGGTATCACAAATACTGAAAATTGGTGCGCCCCAAGAAACAATGTGGCCGGCAGTTATGAGCTGCTTTGTGAATATGGATTTCAGTTGACGGTTAAGTCTGTTCCTTTTCCCCCTAAATCACATCTAAAAGCTCTCAGCAACACTAAGTGCAGTGTTTCTTTGTGCAAGGCCAGCGGTGATGCAATTAAGTGAAAATGGCGGTAAGTTCAGAGACGGTTATATGGTCTGACTACACACGGATCACACAAAGCCCTCCAAGAGACACAAAGGAGTACCAGCTCCTGTTCTGACACACAAGTAAGAAGCACAATGAACCCTAACCTTATAAAACAAGACCCATCCTGACAAACACTTGTGTAAGATTATAGTACGCTGTTTGAGAGAACATTATATAAAATACTTCTCCTAATACTCATGTAGAATCTAAAAGAGAATATGAAAAAACAGTTTCTTTGCAGTTTCTCCATCGGTTTGGGTTGGAGATGGGGTGGACAACTTCTGGAAGCCATCGTCTCCGTATAGGGGTTTAGGATAGTGCTACATAAAGGTTAGGGCTGCCTTATGAACTACCTTATGTCATATGTTGATCCAGGTGAGACTATGTCTCTGGGTTTGTCACTGTCGTAGCTGCTGTGGAACTCATGATCTTCGTGTACTGAGTGTGAATGGCATCGAAGGCCTCGTCTCGATGAATCATGGCACCAAACACTAGAGGCTGTGGAAGAGACAAGTGACAAAATTTCTTAACTGGTGCTTTCACGTTGGACAATGTCTGACATCAGTATTGGGGTCACCTCCCTAAAATGAAAATGTTGTCATTAATCACTTGCCCTCATGTCGTTCTAAGCCCGTAAAAGTTTGTTCATCTTCAGAGCACAATTTAAATATTTTGGAAGAAAACTGGGAGGGTTGTGACTGTCCCATTGACTGCCAAGTAATGAACACTGTCAAGGTCCAGAAAAGTATGAAAGACATTGTCAAAATAGTCCATGTGCCATCAGTGGTTTGATCTGTATTTTATGTAGCGACGAGAATACCCGGTTTTCATCAAAAATATATTAAATTGTGTTCTGAAGACACAAGAACAAAGCTTTTACGGGTTTGGAACGACATGGGAGTAAGTGATTAATGACAAAATGTTAATTTTGGGGTGGAGTAACCCTTTAATGCAGTTTTTGTTCAATTAGTGTGCAAGCTAAACTATTAGCCTACTTGCTGCTGCTTTAGCTACAGTGGTGAACAGCTGCTGCTAGTCCTCACTGAGGGACTAGTGCTGATGACACAAATGTACCTTGATGTGGAGCCAATAATAAAATGTGCAGAGGAACCTGGCAGGAAGAGGGGGTGGAATTGAACTCTGGTTCACAGCAAGTGTGAAAATGGCCTAATATCCTAATATTAAGAGCCAGTCATGTAATAAAAGTAAGAATACAGCAAAGAAAAAGTTAAATGGGTAGCTTTTCTCTTTTAATTAATAAATTTTAATGTGTGTAAAGATACTCAAAGTTTTCCGTTTTTGCTAAGAGTAGACTTTTAAATCGTTACAAAAAAATCTGTTTCAAATAAATGATGCTCTTTAGAACTTTGTATTCATCAAATAACCCTAAAAGTATTAAGAATAAGAGTTTTTAACATTGAAAATAATAGAAGTGTCTCGTGCAGCATATTTGTTTGTACAGTATAAAAACCATTACGCCTATGGAGAGTTCCCATAAATCACAAAAACCAACGTGTGTGTGTGTGCGCGCACATACAGACAGACAGATAGGCAGTACCTTTAAAGTGGATGGTGTTGTAATCGAGATCCCCATCCCAGATCCAGGCAATACTGACAACACTTTGTACTGTTAAAAAGAGCGGAGAAATACAGTAAGATACTAAGCATTCAATAAAAATAAGTAAACAAACTTTAACAAAACATCTAGCAGACCTTCTGAATATCCGTGATGTCTTGGAGCTTAATGACTTTATTTTTCTTCGAGGACGTCGCCCGGGAGCTGGAGCTCTCAAAGCACAGGTAACTAAAAACACAACACACATACTTTTCTCATCAGGTACTATGCTGGCCTAACAAAGCCTACAGCTCTTGTACCTTAACCAACATTATTCCCACTGTTAGGAGAAAATGTAATTTTTAAATATTGATATTTAATGCAATGTTGCTGATTTTGTAAGAAACAACAACAAAAAAACCTGCAAAACAGCAAACCAAAAAAAAAAACAACTTCTATCTGAACATGCATACTTTTCTGTGACGTAGAGGACACCGTTGCGGATGTAGTCGGTTGGCATTTTTCTGTCCCTGTTGATCAAACAACACCGCCATCCGTTCTCGCACACTGCGAATCAAATCACACATTGCTTTACAGCTAAACAACAGCAAATACATGTGAAAATGTTCATGGGCCGCCTGGCGCAGTTTCTTTTCCCACCTTGCAGGGGGCGCTCATTCTCTGACAAGTTGAAGACTTCATGAAAAGGCCCTCTTTTGGTGTTGTAGGCCCGTCCGCTTTCCTCCTCACGGCCGATCCCGCACGATATCCCGGCTGACTGATTACCTCGCGCCACCACCGGCTGGATCTGCTGTGAGGAACAAGCCAAACCATTGATTTAGGAGCAGGACGTGTGTAAGTATAGCCCAAGAGCTGCAAGGTTCCTGTGCGCCGTTGAAGGATCAATGCTATCCTTTAAACCAGATAAAGAACAGAATTGATCCTAGATCAGCACTTGAGGGCCCCAATAGCAGCACCCATGTGGGGGAAGCTAGTCAATGGTTTTTAAACCAGTGTATGTTATTGAGCCAAGCAGAGTGAAGGATGGTCAGTGGCTCAGCTGCATGTGGACTTCTGCAGTCAGCTGCTGCCAGATTTAGTTCTCTGGGTTGGATGCCAAACAGTAGCGAGGGATGCCTGGAGGTTGCTGAGGACCAGTGCAAAGCTCAAAGCCGGAGTTAAACAGCCACTTATCATAGGTATTACCACTCACCAACACATTGCAAAGATATTAGTTTATTAACGTGTTAGAATTTGGGGCTGAACAACACATCAAAAGTCATCTGAGAAAGATTTATGGGCATTTCTTCAACTATGGGCACTTTTAGGTCAATTTTCCTCAGTATGAACATAAGCACTGTTTTGTTACATGCCATAAAATTATTTCAAATTTAAACTAATAAATAATTCAATGCCATCATGATTTATTTTTGCTATATTCTTATTTGCATGTGAATAGATTTTATTGTTTTAATTATATTAAACATAAAAAACTAACAAAAAATATTAAAACAAACTAAATCTTAGCATGCCAACAAATAATAAAGATTAAAAATGATTGTTGTTGTTGGAACAGATTTAAATTAGCACTGTCAATCACCATTAATCACATCCAAAATTAAAGGTTTTGCTTACATATACACACATATATATATATATATATATATGTGTGTGTGTGTGTGTGTGTGTGTGTGTGTGTGTGTGTGTGAGCTCTGTATATATATAATGAATATAAATAAACACACAGCATATATTTTGAAAATATTTACATTTATATATTTATATTCTTAATTTATATATTTATATTCTTAATTATTGTTTTTCTTAAATATATACATGCATGTATACGTGAGTGTATTTACATATAAATAATAATATACTGTACACAAACACGTAAACAAAAACTTATTTTGGATGTGATTATTTACAATTAATTGTTTGACAGCATTAATTTAAATATTTTAAATACAATTTTTAAATAAAATACATTATTATTATTGATAAAAATATATATAAAGACAAAAAAAAAAACATTTTAACATCTATTTTTCACTAAAACTAATACAAATACTACTACTAATAAAAAAATATAAAGAACACAAAGCCATTTCTTACACTGATTATGTAAATATTTGATAAAATCTCCTGCTAATCATGCATGTCTAATTTGTTGGTAGAAAAAAATATATAAACTATTATTTGCTAAACATACAATTCAAGTGGCCACAGTTAAAGAAACACCTTTATATTTGCAGAAAACTATTCTTCATCGTGCATAGAGAGAGTACGTCTGCAAATACAACATCTGTAAAAGAAATGCTGACTAACTCTGACACAACTTGACTAAAATGCAGCTTATTCAATGCCAGCTCTCAAACATGACAAAAACTGTATCCAACATGACTTAAATACCAACCATACTGAAACTAAATGTCTGCACATATCATTAAATTTCTAATATAATTAATCTGATCTCTACTTAAGCGAGTAGCTTAATTAAAAACGACACTGTGGCAACACCAGAAGAGCCAAGCTTTTCAGAGTTTCTAGCCACCTACTCAAGATATTTATACAATATACAATATTTATACAATACAGAGATTGTTTCCTTTCATTTCTCAACAAATGTCTCCATGAAGTTGCTAAAATAGGTATGTGAAAGCTTGACTTCTCTGATGTAGTCACCGCTAGAAAATACTATACTATACTACAGCAGAAAAACTTTCAGATATAAACCTTGCATGTCACACACACACACACAGTATATCTACACTATCTGTCTGATGACGATGGATCAGAAACATCTTGATGTTTTTCATTACATTCTCATTGACTTTTTGGATAAATTAGTGAGAAGATGCATTATTTAATCAACAGTTTTTGATCCAATCGCCAACAGACATTTTCTTTGTCATATTGCATTTTCCTGACAACACACACACATATATATATAAACACACATTCGCAGGACCAGCCATTGGTGGCAAACACAGGCACTGTTATCAAACCAAAGGCCACACTAGATCCCTACCTTTTCAAACCCAGACAGCTGAGAGAGGAAAAATAACAGAATAAACATGTGACAGACCATCACACAAACCAAAATCCTACCATTAATTAACTTTATGTATCCTCTGTTGCCGGTTTTTGGTTTAATAACCATGCAGACACCTTTATGTCTTGATCTGTTGTTTATTTATTCTTTTTTATTAGATTATTTATTTTAAAATCTCATTATGCATTATATTTAACTGATTTGAGATGCATGTTAGTACCAAGTTAAAACTCTTACTCTATATAAACTATAATATTATGTAATATATAGTAACATATGTAATCCGTTACTACATATTCTTATTGTCATCTTGGCCAAGTCGTTCTTGTACAGGAGCTGTATCTTAGTTAATGAAGGCTACTAACTATAAGAGGAAGTCATTGCTTATTTTCAGTCATAACTGACTAGTTCCTCCTCACAAAGAGACAAAGAGGAATCGGGATTAATATTTTACAAGCTTTTCGAATGGGAACAATGAGATGGTGCACACACACACACAGTTTCACTCACCCGTCTGCTCAGAGTGGCATTGTTACGCTCTTTGAGTTGTGGGTCTGTGGGTAAATTGGTCCATACAATGTAGGGTGTGTCATACTTGTCCCTCAGTTTGGGACAGCTTTTGAAGATGAAGTCGATGATGAAGAATTTGATGCCGGCATAGATCCCTAAAAATTTTTGCATATAACAACAGGTGAAAATTTGAGACTTGAGAACCAAAGAACCAACAAAAGTTGTTGTTATGCATCAAACTGAATTTCTCACCAATCATGAAGCCCAAGAGTTTATATGGGAGCAAACAGGAAGTGATGAAGGCCACCCACAAACCAACATATAGTTTCTGTGTGATTTCAGGCTGCACCCACATGAACAGGCTGCAATGAAACACAATCATATGCAACACAGTCATAAACAGTGCATATGCATGTAAATATGTAATTAAACATACCTTTAACAGGGCAGTACTACCAAAACCTTATCGATATCATGTTTCATATTAATTATATATCATTTTAATTTTATTTTAATTTATTTAAATTAATTAGTAATTATTTTCACAATAGTGAAAGTAAAACTAAAATATTTTTACCAAAGAAAAACAAAAACAAAAAAACCCACATATACATGATATATCTTTTTTTTTCTTTTTTTTGTTCTTATGTAATATTCTTTTTTTTATTTGGATCTTATACAATATTAAATAATGTAAAAATATAAACTAAAAATAATAGTGCTGTCAAACAATTATTCGAGATTAATCACATCCAAAATAATTTTTTTTGTTCAAATAATATTATGCACATGTACTCTGTATTTATCATACATAAAAACACACATAAATAAATTATATAATGAAGTTATAATACTTTTCTTATATATA
>JAUMHE010000085.1:8481542-8492158 GCA_032359235.1 Enteromius mattozi | reverse complement strand
CAGAAGAAACATCTTTAAAAACCATTAAATATCTTACTGATCCCAAATTTTTGAACGGTAGTGTATATATATATATAGATAGATAGATAGATAAATAAATGTTATCAAATCAATTATAATATACTATTATAATATTATGAACATTAAATATTTCATAAATAATAATATATAAATTGTATGTTGCATGCAGAAGGGATTTTTCAAATGTTACTGTAAGTTGGTTTCATTTATTTGTTTCATAATTGTTTTCCCCCCTAGTTTTACTTTTTAATAATACTTTATTTAGTTTAAGTAGATGTCACTCACCTCTTCTGGGTAACTGGTTACTGTTTGGCTGACTGGGTGAACTCTCACTTTGAGACACATCTCCATTGTGATTTAATTTATTCCCTTGATGAAGCTCCACATTCACTTTCGTTTCCACCCGCAGTTTCTCTGGACCACCCGGCTCCTCACTTTCACTGGCTGTGGGCGGCTCCTGTGGCCAGTATGGCTTCCCTTGACCGGACACAGCATCAGCTGCAGAAAAAAATGAGTAAAGTTATCAAAAATGCAAGTTTAAATGTAAATAAAATTACTAAAAGAGCAGGTCAGAGAAGAGGCCTTTAGGCACCTTTAGGAGTGCTATGGATGGGCGTTCTCTCGTTATTCCACTTGGTCCTGGAGTGCTTGGCCTCGTCCTCACTGTCCGAGGAGTGGGAGGAAGCGTAGGAGCTGCTGTGATCATCCGCTGAGAGCTCACTGTCCGAATCCGAGTCTGAAAATAACAGAAAATGATCATTCAGAAGTTATGACACCATCTGAGCCTTCAATGGTCTTCAAAATAGTTACATAATGCTTCAAAGAGTTATTTCTGTGCTCACCTTCTGCCTTTTTACTCTTGTGGAAAAACAGTGATGAGTCTCCTTCATCATGCCCCACATTTCCTCCATTAGAAGATATGCTGCGTTTCTTCTCCCTGAGTGACAGAGAAGGGACAACATCAAATCTATACATTGTTATTTAATACATTAAGTGAAGTCACACCAAAGTTATTCAGCTGCATGTAAAATGTTCACAAATACAGCTGCCAATATAGCAATATTATATATATATATATGAAAACCAGAATTTCTTCTTTCATTACTTAACGACATTTTCTCAGTAAATGTCATATGCTTTACCGCTGACACTGTGCTTTGAATTATATTACTGTGGGGCTCTGTCAGTGGTTATGGTGAAAAAATATAAGTCATAAATATGGCTAAAGAGCACTCATTGATAGTCATAATGAACTTAGTCTCAAGTAAAGATATTAAGTGGAGTGACCTAAAAAACCGAAAACCCCTTTGAGACATTTACGCACAATATAACAGGTAATAATTGGTGCAAATAGGTTAGTGAAACAGCTGTCAGCACAGCTGCAGGGAAATACCACATGAGTTCATAATTCCAGATATATTTAGACCATAAATACATGAGAGAAAAACCAAGGTCTGTGGAAGTTCAAATGATACATGACTCGCGTTTGAAGAGGTTATTAGCATTTCAAATGAAACACTGTTTTATTATGTTTAAGAAATACTTAATTCTGATTGGTCAGTTGTAGTATTCAATATCAAATAAGTCGAATCGTAATTCATGGTGTATTACCTGAGTGTGGAAACAAGGTAGCTGCTGCCGTGACTCTTGCCTGATCTAATAGAGCTCTCTAGAGAAACCGTGGACTCTCCGATGGTGGTCCGGTACAGACCTCCATCCTCCGTGTAGACGTCACCATTCAGAGAACGCTGGGATGACAGATGAAGAGACTCACTGTTAGTGATTCATCAGTAAATACACTGGGCCTATACATGAATCTTTACATCTTTAATTCACTTATTTAATGTATATGTCAGACTCACTGTGAGTAAGGTAGCCCGTGTTGTATTGGGATCTTCAACTGGTACTTTCTTGCCAGTAAAGACACTTTTCAGGTTCCTTCTCACATCTTTGTTGAGAATACAGTGGAAAAAGAAGATGCAAATGCCCTGGATTTAAAAAATACACATCATTACTGAATAATTACATACAGTACATAGAAATATACATAATATGGTTTGTAATAAACTCATTAAATAAGTCCCATTGATTAATTTCCATCATAGTGCTTTTAATATTACATTTTTAATTAATATTTTACTTCATCTTTTTTATTTAAACTTTCATTTCATGTTTTTTATTTTAGTTTTCTCTTTATGTATTGTTTATATAGTAGCATCAATATGAACAACAATAATTATTATTGAATTACTGTATATCCTGACAATTTTGTGAATGTTGACTCTGACTTGACTTGATTATATTCAATTTAACATTTTTTTAAATTTAATTTATTTTCTTACAGTTGTATTATTTATTTGTTATTAAAATAAACAAGAAAAAAAAACAGCAAAGAAAGTGATGAGATGCAAGGTATAATACCATTAGGTAAAAATGCAATTACTGTGGTTCGAGCATTTTTAAGGCCTCTGAGGTTAAACTCCTGGGTGTATGACTGACACATCGAAAGCACATCGAAAATGGACAATAGGCTCATAGACACACACACAAACACACACATACATACACGCACACACACACAGACAAACAGAAATGAAATGGTTAAACTATTATATTAATACAAACACAGACACACACATGCACGGGCATACATTCACACATACTGTATTGCAATTTTAGATATTTGAAATAAATAATAGGTAACAGTTATTGCAAGTCTTCTCGTTAAAAGAATTTATGTTATTTTCAAGTTTCACTGTAATGATTACTCGGCAAAACTGTAAAAACTTTATGAACAAAATGGTAAACTATAATTCAGTGATTTTATAATGTCTCCGTCAGCAAACATGAAAAGCACCGTTTTGTGCTCATTAGTTGTCTTCCGCTCCCATCTAGTGGTTATTAATTGCAACTTCTTACACAACACTGTGTTCAAGTGCTATAACTATTATAGTGTTTTTTGTCAAAACTGACTGACATCATTAATCCCAGAGGCAAAGATGTTCAGAACGAGGATATTATATGAAGATATAGTCTATAAGTGAATGTATGAGGGATTTAAGGTCATTTACTCTGGAAATATTGTGTTTTTGAGGCCTTATTTAATGGTTATAGTGCTACCTATAGTCTGAGCTCTATAAAACTTTGCATGCTTGCTAACACTCATCTGTCACATGTTTTAACCACGTTTCATAAAGTTTTGTGTTTTTGTTTAGGTTTTATAGGCTTTTGAGTATATATGGCCACGCCCCTTTTTAAATGACCCTGTTATAGCTATATTATATAGATATATTTTTGATAATTATAAATCTAGAGAGTCCAAATAAAAACAAATATAAATATTTAATGTTTCTGTGAATATATGAACATGTTCTAAAATTTGAGGTTACTTTGTATAGATAAACGGTGCATCCTAGAGCAAAAATCGCGCTTGTACACTTTTGTTCGGGCTATTGCAAGGATTGCAACGAGTCTGCGACAAACAGTTTACGAGCTATGGCCAAAAATGTCTGAAATTTTTGTTTTTTGCGCTCTCTAGGCCTTAGGGCAGAATAATAATAATAATAAAAATCCTAACAATTACAATAGGGTTTAATATAAATATAAAACTTAAATACAATCAAGTTAGAGTCATCAATTCTGTAGTGATACAATTGCAAATGCATACATTGTAAACATATGTATGCATGTATTTTGTTGCTTTGAAATTTTTTCTTTATTATTGAGTTTCAGGACAATATTATAAATAAGAAAACTAAGCAGAATAAAAGACAAGATCAACTCAATAATACAATAGATTAAAATAAATAAATAAGTATATAAAGGTGTAGCTTAGCAAAACAATCTCAACAAGCTCAACTCAACATCCAACATTAAAATATGTTCTGTGACATTTTGCTTAAAAGAGCCCCAAGCTTTAATAAACTGGTTGATGAGCCTCTTACAGAAAGTTTCAGAAAGATACATTAAATAAATGGTAAAAAAAAAAAAAAAATATATATATAGCACATGACCATATCTACCTGTAAGCAGCTGAGGATGGCAAAGAGGTAGTGGAAGGACAACACATCGCTGTTGACTGCCATTAGACCCAGCAGCCAGGTGGCGCTGATGAGCAACAGGAGGAGGAAGGCCACTCGAAGAGCTGAGCTGCACCAGAGCAAATGAGAATGATAAAAAAGCTTAGCTTTTACTTGCTTCGAGCCATTTGAATTTCTGTATTATTTGGTTTGGTTTGGTTTCTCGCTGAACTTACATTGCTCCTGACTTTTCTGTTCGCTGGCGCCGTCCACATGAGGCTTTGGCTGCCAGCACAATTAGGACCGTATTTATCTGTTAAACACAGAGGTTTGTTTTGCATTATTTACTCAAAACCAAATGCATCAGTTGGAATGGAAAGGAAAGCAGATTAAAATACACAAACTGACCAGTACTACTATGGAGATGGGTCCTGTGATGCTCCAGATAAGAGTGTCATAAACAGAGAGCCAGCAGAAGTCAGGATTTCCATAACCCTGAGGATCCAAACCCACAGCCAGACCTGACAAGAGACAATCAAGATTTATAGGGGGTTTGAGTTGTTTTTAATTGTGCTTGTGTATATACATATGTATAAAGAGACAGAAGTGCTAAACTGAAATGCTACTGTATGTATACACTGATGAGTATGCTGGTAGATTTTCAAACAAAGTTAATTTTTCTGTGAATTTTGATTACATATTTTGAACATGATTCATAACTTTAGGAGTTGCTAAGATGTTTTATGTTTTAGAAAGAAGTCTCTGATGTTCACCAAGGCTACATTTATTTGACAGTAAAACAGTAAAAATTTAATTACTATTTAATATGACTGTATAAATGTAAAATTTAATATAACTGTTTTCCATTAATATTACTCTAAAGTGTAATTTAGTTCTATGATGCAAAACTGAATTTTTAGCATCATTAGTCCAGTCTTCAATGTCAAATGATCCATGCTGATTTTCTGCACATTTTTGAAAAAAATGGATTTTTTTTTTTATAAAAATCTTTAGTAACATTAAACCTTTACTGTCACTTTTGAGTAATTTAATGTACCTTTACTGAATAAAAAGTATTAACTTCTTAAATTTATCTCATCAACCCCAAACTTTTAAATGGTTGCATATAACACAGTTTATCTAAATATTAGTGCTGTCAAATTGATCATAATTAATTACATCCAAAATAAACAGTTGTGTTTACATAATATATGTTTGTGTACTGTGTGTATTATGTTGTATAAATAAATACACAGTATATAAAAAATAAAATTACACATATATAAATATGTATATATATATATATACATATAATGTTTTGTATACACACACACACACACACACATATATATATATATATATATATGTACACAAAACATTATATTTATTGTTTATTTGTTTATTTTTTTAATTTTGAAAGGGATAATACACATTAATTAACATAGGTAAACAAGCCTAATATGTAAATGTGCCAGATTTAGCCATTCAGGCAAATTTTTATCTGCAGTCCCTTATTAACTATACATTTGACAAATAATGACTTAAAACTATAAGCTATGACCTGAGTTAGTGAGCAACTGAGCATTATACAGTACCAGTGATAATAGCAGGGATGCCCCAGCCGATGGCGTAGTAGAAGCGCATGTGTCCCTGGTTGATGTTACGCATCTCTGTCAGCATGCGATAGATGTGCAGCCCCTCCACAAACATCCACGCAAATGCGCACATGTACGAATAATGTAGCAGAATGGCCACAACTGTACATACAAACTACAAATCAGATAAGAAACAGAAAGGTTTATTAGTATTACATAGAATAGTCTAAGATAAATAAAATAAAACAATGTGGTTGTTATCATAATCTAAAACCTCTCCAGATTGCTCACCGGACTGTCAGTCTGATTGATGCCCGTGAGAAAGATGAGCTCAGAGAGGAAGATGGAGGCCACCAGGTTCTTGTGGATGCTGTGTAGGTTGGAGCGCAGCTTATGAAGAATGGCTAGCAGGAGGAAGGTGATGAGGAGGGCCACCAGAGAGGCGGACACTGTCGTATAGGTCACCACTTTCAGAGGAAGAACATCACCATGCTATGGACAAGATGACAGAGTACAGTTAGCTGGCTGTTTACTAGAAAAAAAACCCCATATGAACCAAAATAGCTGGCTGTGTCTTACCTCTCGTTTGGAGATGTCCATGAGCACAGCAAAGCTGGTCATGTGGTTGCACTGGCAGCTGATATGAGTCAAATTTCTGAAGACCAGCTCACAGCCTTTAGAAGACCAGGCGCCTCCACCAGAAACCCTATCAAATAAGAGCAGGGACGACACAAATAAAATATATATATAAAATAGCACCACAAGCAGAGAAATAATCTGTTCATGCATTAGGGACTCACAGGATAGAGTGGTTCCAGTAGACACACACAGGTTTGGTTCTCTCGTGGGTCTCCAGGAGCCTGAAGTTCAGGGTGATGGGTCTTTGGAGAGGGGTTAGGAGAGGCTCTCCGTCTCTGTGGACCACCACACTCACTACAGGAGTGTTAATGACAGGACGAGTGGGCAGTCTGGAAATGTGTAGAGCACCAGATATTTAAAAAAGACATTGTAATATATCGGTACCATATTGGTAATCTGCCAGTATTAGAGTTATCTTTCTTTATTTATCTGTATTAGCTGATATTTACAGAAGAAAAAAAATAAATCATAATTAAGACAAAAACTGATATTATGACATAATTATTAGATAAAATGTTGGCATTATAACATAAAAAATTATAACATATGATATTGTCATAATTGTGCCTTAATTTAGAATGTTTCAATGTTTAAAATGTTTCATTTCATAATTATCCCTTTTTCCTCAATATTGTCCTGAATAAATTTATGTCATAATTTCAATCCAATTTTTTCCTAATTATGATTTACCAAAGCACGTTTTTTTTCTTATGTGGCAAAAATAGGCTTCCATATATATTAGATACTTAATTATTCATGCTCAGTTGCTCTATTTTTACATTTAGATTACCTTTGCTGTCATTTAACACTCATCTTTAAAATATTTTTAGCAAATCTCAAAATAAATATACATTTATCATACTGTACATTATAATGTCACTGTGTCACTTTTAGCATTTAAATGTATTGAGTATTATTTGATACAGTTTTTTTTTTAGCAAACCTGTTGTTTGTACTGTATGTAAAATCAATTGCTACCTAAGACTGCGGCGGTCCGGATCATAACTCTCTGGAAGGAGTCCACCCAGAGACCTGTAGATCATCACCATCACAACAACAGGTGGATCGGGTTGTTCTGCATGGCGTCTTTTCTTAATGGATGGTGTTAAATCAAGAGTATCTGATTTGTCCACACTTATGAAAGACTCAGTTGGTTCAATCTGGGCTGAAGGCTCTGTGGTAAAAGCATCTATATTGTATAAGACATAATAAAGGTTAGAATTAATTTTAATCATTGCACATGTCCATGAATATTACTGGTAATATAAAGAAACAAGTTAGTAACAACCTTTGCTCTTTTTTGTCATGGTGAGTAGGTTTGGGAACAGTACAGATGACTCTAGCTCTTTTGAGTACACCTCATTAACTTCCTGAAATCTAGGAATCTTGTCTTGGTTTGAGGTGGAGTCCAGAAAATCCAATGCAACAACTGGTTGTAAAGAAAAACAATATATATTTTTTTTTACATCAAACACTCAAAATTGAGCAGATTAGATGCTACAGGATGGAGAAGCCAGTACTAACTCATGTTATCAGTGACGATGGTGAAGGGTCTCAGGTAGGTCTTCCTCATGTTCTGCACCAGAGTGTTGGCGTACTCCTCAAAGTGGTGCAGCAGATGTGCTGTACCTCCATCAAAGCGCTGGATCTTCTCCCAGTGCTCCTTGTTGACTGGGTCAATGATGGCACTTCCAGCTTTAATGATGTTCTATCACAACAAGGAAGAGTAATTTTATTAATACTGGACAATAACCATCCACTGTGGTATTTACTGTATTTGTAAACATTTGTATCAATAAAATAAATAAAATAAAGTTAATAGACATATAAAAACGTCTGAGAGTAAAACAAGATCTTTAAATTGCATAGGCGACATATACTTGATATTCAATCGGATGGTTTAAATGCTTTCAAATTGGCTAAAGCTGGTTATTTATGTCCATTAGTTGGTCCAACCTGGTTTAGATGGTTGAACACATAGATTACCAACTAGTAAGGTCAGTGTTAACCAGGTAGACCATCTTGGTTAAAAGAGTTGGAGCTGGTAGGTCATCTTGGACCAAACAGCAACTTGACCAATTTAAGCAATTAAGATTTGGGCTCCAAAATGTTTCCAACTAGAATCAACCAACAATCATTCAAACATCTTCAAAGTGGAGATAAAGAGTTAAGGTGGAACATTTTTTTTCAATGCAATGATGGATAGTTGGATAGACTTACATGCTTTTTAACTGGTCAAAGCTGGTCATTAGTTGGTTTAACCTGGTTTAGTTGATTGATCAGATGGATTACCAACTGATGAAGTCAGTGTCGATCAGGTAGATCATCTTGGTTAAGAAAAATGGTGCTAGTAGGTCATATTGGACCAGCAACAATTCAGATACAATGCACCAAAAAACAACTTGACCAATTTTAGCAATAAGGATTTGGGTTTTCAAGTTCCCAACATCAGTCAACAAACAAAGAAGTCATAAATGTCTTTCTTTAGCTTTGAGAAGCTGAATGAGGTTCAATTGAAGAGCTTAGGTGGAAGCCAACATTTATTTTCAATTTATTATGGACACTAGTTGGACCATTTTGGTTTACAGCAATCATTTTGGACCCATCAGATTAAACTTAAATGTGGAGATACTAAAATCCTGTTGTATTCTGGAAGCGTGTGCGAAGGCTTTGAGGTCTATACCTTGTTGAAATCAGCATCATGAGTGGCGGTGAGCTCAAAGCCCTGTTGCAGACTCTCATGCTCTAACACACTGGCCAGCAGATGGTAGGCAGTCCTCACGTCATTCCCAAAAAGATGATCCGTGTGGTCGGTGGCAGAGTACAGCAGGCCCGCCAGGCTTTTTGATCTTTCTCCATCCATTCGAGAAGCATTAGCATGAAGATCCTCACTCTGAGTCACACATGAAGGAAGAAACATTAGTCACTTCTAGGATTAAGTAAGATTGAGTAGTATATTTAATAGTCAGTTGCACAATTTCTTCCATGACTATAATTCCAAATTGAAGCAAAGGAGTCACAAACCTCTTTTTTTAGCTTTGAAAAGCTGAGGGAAGTGCAGTTGAAGAGCTCAGGTGGAAACCAACCTTTATCATCACTGCAGTGACGGATAGCTGTGCCTGTCAATCAACAAATAAGGATATATATTAAAAAACAATTCAACAATAATGTAATAAAAAGATTTTTAAAAATTCTTACATACACTACCAGTCAAAAATTTGGACACATCTACTTTGTTATTGTTAGTGTAATTTTTTTCATTACAGTAAAAGAAAAAAAAAAGAAAAAAGAAAAATAACATGTAAATAACATTTAAATTATTATTATTAAATTATATTTAGAATTATAAACTGTAAAAAAAATGAATAAAAAATTAAATTAAAGATTATTGAAGATTCTTTTTGCAAAAAAATTCAAAATTGACTTCTAATTCAAAATTTCCCGTTTATTTCGACTTGTTACTTGCCAGTTTTGTATAATGATTTGTGTAATTTACTAGAAATTTCTATATATATATATTTTTTTAAATAAATAAAGTGTGTCTAAACTTTTGATTGTCTGTAAATTCTTGATTTGATTAAAGAGAGTACCACTGGATCCTTTGGGGCAGTTTGTGGCTGCAGGGCCACCAAACATGGTGCGGGGCCACCAGATACCATCTTCAAAGGCTTTGGGACAACCGTCATAAACCACTAGATAACAAAAAATGTAGCGAGAGTGAGGGAGAAGAAAAATCTTGCAAAACAGAGCCATTAAGCGCCTCTAACAAGGTTTGTTGCTATGTCTTAATGATATGACCTTTTTAAGAACCACAAATGTCCATTATTTCTAAACCTCACAGTCAGTACAGACACTCGATGCTGACATAAAAGCAGTCTGCTCATGACTGGAGTGTATTACACTTATATTTCATCATACTGCACTTGGAAACTTAAGCTAAAATCGAAAACAGCTTTCATATTTTTGGCCTTATTTACTCAATTGTCCAAGCATTTTTGAAGGAGGATAACAACAGTTAACACCTACCCACACATCCCCCAACTGTCACCTCTGCGAAGGGGTTGTCACAACGGTTGCACTGACGACCGACCACACCCATCTTACAGGGGCACTGGCCCGTTACTGGGTCACATGTCCGGGAATGTGCTCCAAGGTGAAAACAATCACATGGGTAACAAGTGTCTGCTCCAAGAGGTCGAAAGTAATTCTCCTGAAAAAGAAAGGATGAGAAAATAATGGAATTTTGTGAACCTGAAATTAATATGGAAAACGTCTCGGTTACGTATTGTAACCCTCGTTCCCTGAAGAAGGGAACGGAGACGTCACGTCGGTGACCGACGAA
>JAUMHE010000085.1:8461503-8474420 GCA_032359235.1 Enteromius mattozi | reverse complement strand
TGTTTTTGCCTCTTTAGAACTAATTGCTTGCTGTTTTCCCCACCTGTAAGTCGCTTTGGATAAAAGCGTCTGCTAAAAGAATAAATGTAAATGTAAATGTAAATATTTTGATTGCACATTGATACATGATGGAAAAAATACACTCACTAATGCGGACGAAGAAGAAATCATGATTTTTAGCTATTTAAGACACTTTTAAAATAAATTATTATATTGTTATGGACTGCAACATATTGTAATTCATAACAATTAGTAAAGATCAATAATAAATAAATTAAAATAATACAAAAATATAACCCTTTGAAAAAAGTAGAAAAATAATGACTTTATTTTTGTGGGAACACCAAATGTACGCACAATTATAGAATCACCTATATATTATTACAATGTAAAATAGCATTTTTCTATTTTAATATTTTAATAAACATGATCCTTCAGAAATTGTTCTAACATGCAGATTTATTATCAGTGCTGTTGTGCTGCTTAATATTTTTTTGGAACCTGTGATAATTTTTCAGGATCCTTTGGTGAATAAGAAGTTAAAAAGAAGAGTATTTGTTTAAAATAGAAATCTCTTCTAACAATATACAGTACAGTTCAAAAGTTTGGGTCAGTAAAGTTTTATTCTTTCTTTTTATGAAAAAAATGTAAAACTTTATTCAGCAAGGATGTGTTAAATTGATAAAATGTGAGAGCAAAGATTTATACTGTTAGAAAAGGTTTATACAGTATCTTGAATAAATGCTGTTCTTTTTAACTTTTTATTCATCAAAGAATACTGAAAAAAAGTATCGCAATTTCCCTTCCAAAAAACTTTTTTTTCCTGTATCATCCTTGATGAACATAACAGACTTCTTTAAAAAACATACAACCCTTACTAATCCCAAACTTTTGAACGATAGTGTATATATAACACATTTTTATGCTGTCTGCTTTTTAATAAAAGAATAAAAAAGGTTCCAGGTTTTTGCAATTATTTGACAGAAGCAAAATGCAGTTAATGCCCTGCATAGCCACATTTCTTTTAAAATAAATTTTTATCCATCAACATCTGGCAGGAATGATCATATCCATCATATCCATCATACATAGAAAGGCAGTCAGATTATTAGATTTCAAAGGTCTTTAAAAAAGTGAGAGTGCCATTAGAAAATAAAATACACAGAGCTACTAAGCAGTGTGAGTTTATTTACATTTTATTTAGAACATTGTGTTATTTCTGCTTTATTGCAGCCAGATATGATGAGGTTTTGTATTTCAGCATCACATTGTAGTAGACAGCAGTACATTTCATCTACAATTCCTATCTTGATCCATAAATCCATGTAGATCTGTGGGTTTATGGGTCAGCACTTACTACGAGCATATGGTCTGACCCCAGCAGTTGCATTTGAGAGGCTTTCCAGACCATATCTCCACTTATCTCATATGGAGCTCCACCATCTCATACCGCTCTGTTCTCCACACACAGAGACAATTAGCCTACAATGGCAAATCCCAGCTGCAGATAAGCCGGAGTGTGGTTCCATTGTAAAGCCCATAAAACTGGTTTGACATGCGACAAAGTGCAGATTGGAGGAGATTAGGGAAAAAAGATGGAGCTGAGTGTAAGGGGAGTAGCAGAATGCTGTGTAATCTGCTGTAATGATCAGCTATTCAACACCCGACGGTAGTTAGCGTGCCTTCGTGTGCTCAGGTTCCCCATCCTGTCACACTCTCCCTTTCAGTGAACAATATCATGCCCTGAGGACTTTAGACGGTGGAAACATGAATGAATGTGGGAGACGGGGAGAGTGTGAGAAGAAAGAAACAAATAGTGCAACTTGTTCGGTAGGGATCACAACAAACATCCTAAGCCAACACGCAATCACAACTGGGAGTATTTACTTCCTTAATCATAATCAGTGTTTTGTAGAGTTTGCAACCCATTTAACCAAAACAACATATAACATCATTGTAGGTACTGTCCCACACAAACATATCAGACGTTTGACAATCCAAACTAAATAAATCTCAGTAAATGTTTCCTCTCTTGCTATGGACAATTTATCACTGAGGTTTTTGTTATAAATTAGTGCATACATAAATCAATAAAAAGTAAGATTAGCCTAAAGAATAAATTATTATTATTACTGATAATAAAAAATATTAATATTAATAATACAGTGATAAAGAAAATCATCAAGAATAAAATTCATTTGACTGAAAAAGGATATTCAACAAGAAAAAAGATAAATAAATGTTTGTATTATGTTTGTATCAATAATAATGGTTTTAATTTCTATTATGATTTTTTTAAATTTCTTGTTAAATTTAATTTTTAACTTTTATGTATGACATACTATTCAAGTAAAAGTTGTAAAAAAAATTAGGAAAATGTTTCTAGTCTTTATTTAGTTTTTATTTTTAATTTCTATTATTATTATCATCAATAATATATTTTTAAACAACAATATATAAATGTTGAATATACGGTTTCACTCTTAAAGGGATAGTTCATCCAAAAAAAAGAGGAGAAGAGAAGACAAGAGAAGAGTCTGCTGTCTATGGGAGGGTCAGAAAGCTCTCATATTTAATCAAAAATATCTTTATTTGTGTTCTGAAGATGAACAAAGGTCTTAAAAGGGTAAGGAACTGTGAAGTAATTAAGTAATTAAAGACAGAATTTTCATTTTTGGGTGAACTATCCCTTTAAATATGCCACACTACAGAAGTAAAAAAGCAATTTTATGTTGACTGAAAACACTTACTTCTTTTGGCCTGTTTGGGTGCCACGGGCTGCACAGCTGTAGTTCCCAATCTGTCCCCCAAAACGCAGAGCCATGGCCACATCACACTCATCGACAGCAACCACAGCAACCTTTTCCTCAGAGGGGCCGTGAGGGACACCAAGATGCCCTATATTTGGCTTGAATAGAAACAAGTGGAAATGATAAACAACTCTTATTCAATGGTTTTGATTACTGCTTAAATGTGAAGATAATACAAACTTATTTTTTATATCTAATAGTCTAATATAAAAAGATGTTATTAACATTATTTTTTTTGCTTTATATTGATCTTTTTTTTTTTAATCCCTAAAGTAATGTAATGAAGATCATATGTTGTCATTAAACCTTTGTTTTAAATCTTCTTACATCCTGAATCTCAAAGTCTGTGAGTCTGAACAGCATCTCCATTGATACCTTTGTGAGTTTGGAGATAATAGGTCTTATTTGTCTATAATCTTTGACACACAGCATGAGATGACTGTTTACCCCTCTGTGACGTTCTGTGGCTTTCTCAGCTCATCTAAGTGGATTATGCCAACGAGATACTGGCACAGAGGAGATACCAGACAAAGAGCTCATCATTTCATGTAAAACCTCCCCAGAGACACGAACTGTTTCCAAAACACAGCCAAAATTTGTATTATCATCTGGCAACACACTTCCCCCACGCAAGAGGTTTTTCAAATGTTCTCAGCTCATTAAAATTGATTTTGTGGTGCGTATGATGTGCTGAGTTGCTCTTTGATGTCTGCCCTGTGGTGTTAAAAAATGTCCAAGTGACAGTTTGGTGTGATGTGAACATCTCTCGCTCTGAAGACAGTTCATTACACCACTGCGGTCACTTCAGATGTCTACAGAACAGAATTATTTGTGTAAAAAGAGAGCATAAGCAGAATAACATTTCTAAAGTATTTTTCTAATTACATACTACTACTAATAATAATAATTTATTAGAATTAGAATTATTATTGTTGTTGTTGAGTGTTGCTGTCTATAAATTAAAGGAATAATTTAATAAATAATATATATATATTTTACTTTTTTACAATTTGTTATAATAGTAATAATTATAATAATACATTAAATAAATATATTTCAACTATCCCTTTGCTTTATTGACAGCGGTACTAAATAATAATAATAACAATATATATTTTTTTATTATTATTATTTAGTGTTGCTGTCAATAAAGCAAATAAATATATAAGTAATAAATAAATAAATATTTATAAAAATAAATAAATAAATAAAAAAGTGTATGTATGTATATATAAATAATAAATGTTAATACTTCTATTCAACTTTACATATCAATAATCTATAATGACGAAATAACTAACTAACTAACTAACTAACTAACTAACTAAATATAATGTAATAAAACATAATATAATATAATGAAACTACAAGGGTCTTTTCTTCACTACAAATTTTTACAAAAATTCCCACATTCATAAATTAGATGGCAGTTTTGATATTCCTCTCAGCTTCTGCCAGACAGCAATGTGAGTAGACTACTAAACTGGTCAACAAGGAAAGCAATGAATGGGAGCATTCCTACACACTGACGCATGTGTCATGGAATAAATCCAACTGGTCAAGGCCTGAAGCCAACTATTCAGTCAACATCAGTCATATAACTTTAAAAATGTTGTGGAAACCTCGTAGGAAAAAATTATTTTTGACAGACCGAATACCATCCAAATATCAAGTTTCTACTGCTATTAAAGTGGTTGCTCATCTCCATTACAATTTTCATTAGGTGCAGAAGAAAAACATGACAAAAAGAAAACTGATTCAGGATCAGAATGCTAACGATCTGTAAGAGGTCACTGCAGCTCAACCCTCTGCCACTCTTAATAAAGATCCAGTTCCATCGTAACACCATGATAATCCCACAATCTCTCTTTTCTCGAGCCCACTGACGAAAATGAACTCAACGACAAGCTCAATGCCCTCAGGAACACACATGCTCACAAATCCTGACAACAGCTATTAACCTCCAACCTTGTAACTCATCAGCCTCTTTGTTTCAAAGTTCAAAACAATAGTTAATAGATCCTGGAGCCTACATGCAAGGTTTTTTTTCCCCCTTTCCACATGTATCATCATAAGGCAGAAAATGTATGTTCTGTTTGAGGTCAGTGAAACGCGAAAGACAGTATTAGCTTAACATACGTTACTGTTCTTTAATATAAGACTTTTCTCAATTTTATGACAACTATAAACAAATTTCAATATCACACTTTGTACATGATAAATTAATATAAAAAAATTTCAGATGCCCCTTTACAGTGTATATTTTGGAAATATTTCCATGTATTATATTAATATAATTTATATTATATATAAATATATTTAATATACAAAAATACAATCTATACATGCATGTGTATTTATTTATATATACATAATTAATGTATATAGTACATATATATATATATATATATATATTATGTAAACAAAAACTTATTTTGGATGTGATTAATTGTTTGACAGCACTAATTCAAAAACAGTCCTTTTAAAATGTAATAATATTTCAAAATATTACTGTTTTTAACTGTATTTCTCATCATTTAAATGATGTCTTAGTGAACAGAAAAGACTTCAAAACTGGTTAAAAAAATGAAAAAAATAAACTATTAGTAATTTAAAAGTACATCATCAGGGCCTCTGTGACATCAAACATAATTGTCTTCATCAACAAACCTTTAAAGTAAAAAAAAACTGCCAAACTGTGAATTAACGCAATGTTTTTTTTCAATCATCAAAGGACTGTTTGTAAAAATTGCAGTAGGTCACCACTACTGGGACACTTTAAAATGAGGAGACCTGACACTTCAAAGCATCACTGCACTACAGCTGCATCCCAATGTGTTTGCTTATTATTACTCAAGGTAAATATCTGAAAGTGTCTTCAAAAACAATTGAGTCAATAGACTAAACAACACACAGGACAGACAAAAGAAATCAAAGATCAATGGGGTCAAACAAAAGTGATTTACATAGTTTTTAAATCGCCATTTCACAACCTCTTAGCTACTGAATCTTGTTATAAACCTTTGAATGTCCAAATAGAGATATATTTTGGTAGAAGATAAGAGATGGGTTTCCGTACTTGACCACAACCTTACCATATGGACGAGGCTCCAGATGGAGCAAAACTTCATAAAATAAAAAAGCATATTCTGGAGATTTACAATAATAGGCTGGGGCGTTTTTATGTTTAAGTGCAACAGAAAAAAACGTGTGCCATCTGGCGCTTTTAGAAACTCAGAGCGTGTTATTGTAGTCCCGGATTAACTCAACAGGGGATCAGCTATTGTCTGCGTACCCCATCGGACTATATTGAACTTGGACTCTTTAAGTGACGGGTTAAGGGGGAGCTACGGCCACAATAGAGCAAACACGACATACGCATGGGGAAAAGCAGCATTGAATCTCAACAGACGGCTTTAGGGTCTGATTTTTTCATAAGTGTTTACAAGCATAAAGGTACTCCAATCCAATAAAACAGACACTTATGTACATGCTACATTATGTTAGATATATTAGAATACAGGTATTTTGTTTTTTACTTTTTTAGCCAGTGCAGAGGCTTAAAAAAAACAAAATCAAATAAATTATGGACCCTCAAAAATAGAAATCCACAGCATACTTACTGTCATCCCTCAGGGAAAAACATTTATTTCTGAAGAGACTTTTGATTGAGATTCTCTTCAGTTTCACTATGATTTAATTCAGGAATACTGTGACAGACTCAGCTATGTTCTTCATGCGCAACCACTGTTTTAAAGTTAGGCAGCATGGAAATAAGGTTACTAAAAGGTCACTAAGGAACCTAAGTAGGGCTGATGAGAGCTTAATGTATTCAAGCAGAATTAACTGCTCGTGTAACTCCAATATGGTGAGGTATTTGCAATTAAGCAACAACAAACAACAAAACACTCAAGAACTGTTTGTTTCCAGACACGAAGAACAAGAATTTAATACCTTATTAAATAATACTAACACTATAGGTTACAAAATACTCTTAAAAACGAGACGCCGTGTAATGAGATGCCTGGGTAACAGAATAAACAGGCCTAGCTTTTGGCCATGAAACATGAAACATGACGTATTACACACGCAGAAAAACTTCATAAATGCTGCATCTCAGCAGCTGAAATATGAGGGTCTGAAAACTCTACGGGATCAAAGAAGCAGAAATACAAGCTGTTTCTTTTGACTGCAGTTCTTAGAAGATGCTGTGAACTTTGATACAGCTAGAAATGCCGCTGATATCACGTGTCTTCTTTCATGAAATATGGACACACTGATCTCATCAAGAAACATGCCACTTGTGAGGCTCTGACTTTCTCTAGCAGAGGACTAATAATTTGACTGAAGTGCAAATTAAGTGATAATAGACTTAACTGGTGATTTTAGCACACGTTTCTAAAATTTCTAATAGTCTACCTGATTATTTTGTTAACATATCTTAATGTAAATTATATTACAATAACCTAAATAAAACCAAATTAAGCATTCATGAAGCACAGACAGAATGAGTGCAAATTGTTTGTAAAATCACTGTTACAGAATAAGTTGCATTAAATAATGCATTTAAAATTTACACTAATTTCATGATTTCATGAATGAGCCCCATTGGTTTTCCTTCACTGACCTTCTCACCAGCCTCAGTTCTTATTGTGTTCGGTACAAATGACTTACCTTGTTGTAGTAGTGTAGATGTACTCTGTGCCATTGTCCATCACTAACCCCACCAGCTACAAATGGAGTCACCGTGGTTTTAGTTTCTCCTAAAAAGAAATAACAAGAAAGAAACCAGTTTTGCTGAAATTCAAGAAAGAGTACTTCTCCTAGTGAATAATCGAATAAGGAATTTTTTTAACATGTATAATATGTATTTTCATTACAACAATATGAATATATGAATACACAATTATTATATAAATATTAAATAGGTTATAAATACTGCATATATATAGCTTAACTATTAACACAATGTGCATTACAAGGAAAAATTCCAAACTAATTACATGGCCCCAAAGCACCTAGAGGATTTTAATTAATGTGGCATTTTTCCAGTCTAGTGGACAAAATAAGTAAATCATTACCAAGGAGATAATAGTGTGTCAGGACCTCCCAGGACAGCACTTTCCCTCAGTGCATACAATGTCAAATATCTTAGTTGTTTGTTTCTCTCTCTTACTCAATTATGTTGAGTGATGGCTAGTAAGCTTGGATGAAACTTTGACCTATGAGGGTTCATAATTTACCAGAATCACTGTGTTGTTTGATGTTTTACATTCCAGGACAGTGGAGGAAATACCTTTCACTGTCTTTATTCTCGGCTCATGTGGACGGGTGACCCTCGGTGTTTTAGTAAGACGCAACAAGCATCTGTTTATACTGAGATGCTCTGGGGATGAATTCCACTGTCGTATTTCCTTTGGAAATAATTCTGACCCGAGACGGGACGTGGTATTTCACGCTCACTAACTGGACAGTAAGTCTTGTTGATGTGTGAGGTTTGACAAAACAAAGGAACAGGTAGACAAAGGAAGTGTGTTTTAATGCTCTTTGGCCACCTGTTTCCTTTGGCACAGCTCTGGATACATCCATACGCACTTATGTTTGAGATATGACACTCAAAAAAAGCTTTGTTCAGAATCAAATTTGACTAAAACCCATTTAGTTGTTTGCAGTTTGAGCAGATACAAAAAAAAATAAAAAATCTAAAAACAACAAAACAACACAAAATTAAATGACAAAACGAAGCAAAATGACACAAAACAAAGTTACATTAAAAAAAACGAATATTTTTTTTTACAAATATACAATAACTGTTATTATGTTAAAAAATAATAAAAATTAAATAAAATAAATAAATAAAAATAATTGGTTTCTTGATTTTTTTTATTAAGCAAAACACTTGGTACTGTTCTTAAAATGTTAAGTATTATTTATATTTTTATATATTTAAATTTTTTGTTAAAACTAACATGAATTGTACTTACCAGCAGAGAAGGTCAGCTGGATTTGCTCTTCAATAATTTCAATCGCAATGAAATCATGCCTTTCATTAAACCTGCCATTATATAGGAGCAGGGCGTTTCTCTCCCTTGTAGCAAACCTATGAATGAAAAAAATAAGAAAACCTTAATGTTGAGAATGATTACAGTAACTTGTTCAACTCAGACTTTAATACATAATAATTAGCCTTTTCAATTCAAAGTGTAAATCAGGATCCACAGGCCATTTAAAAAATAAGGTTTTAGTTTTAAAATAAATTGGTTTTAATAAATTAGTTTTAATCTTGTTTTCCACTGGATTTATCATATTTTAATCAGACATTCCATTGGAATGAATATTCATTTCTGATCCACAGATCAAGAGAAGGAAATAAAGCTCAGGAACGTCCTAAGATCACTCACAACACAAACATGCAGGCTTGACAGAAGAATAAAAAAAGATAGGGAGTGGAGGAAAAGGAAGTGATAAAACCTGCCAAGAGACACAGCTAGAGGTAATGGACGGGGGAAACTGATACTCTGATGTTTGCCAACCTCTGCTATCTGAGTTGGCCCTGTGGTGCGGGCACCTGGGATTTTTGCAGGGAGAGGTGTCAGATAGCACATGGCAAAGGGGCAGACTCACAGGAAGTTTGAACAAACTCATCACACGTGGCATCCTGTTTTCATGTTTGCCATCAGAAGAACTCATGTGGTTGATATGTGACGGTTTCTAATTTGCTAGATCGGTTACATGGTAATTAATAAATCCATATTGAGAAATTGAGGAGACGCAGAGAAGGTTAAACGGTTTTTACCCTTACAATTTTGTATTTTTTGCAGAACATTTTCCTAGGACACAACTTCCATAAGAATTAGATGTAGTTAACTAAACTTCACAAAAATTTATGTAAATATTAGTGCTGTCAAACGATTATTTGCATTAAAAATGAAAGTTTTTGTTTGCATAATATATGTATGTGTTGAATATATAATTACACACACAGACAGAATATATTTTGAAAATATTATATATTATAATATATTATATATTATACATATATTTATATTCATATAATTTATATTATAAAAAATATATATATATAAATTCTGAAATATATGCATGCCTGTGTTTATTTATATACACATAATAAATATACACAGTATACACAAATATACAGTATTATGTAAACAAAAACTTTTATTTTGGATTTATTATTATTTATATTAATACAATAAATTCTTTTATTGATTATTATTATAGCTTATACCTATATATATATATATATATATATATACAGATTTGCATTGTTGACCGGAGTGTTAAGTACATGGATGGATGGGTGGATGGGTGTATAAACTGATGGATGGAGTAACTCTAGATGGTTTACTTACGTAAAGGAGAGGGTGAAGTGGAATCTCTGCCTCAGGCCTCTGAAGGTGATGAAGGACTGCCCCGGGAAGCTGCGTGTGGTCATCTCACAGTAGGGCTTCTCATACTCGCCGTCAGGACACTGGCACAGGAAACCTCCCACCAGCAGGTCCACACACCTGCCTCCGTTCTTACACACACCAGAAACACACCGGCCTGAACGCACATTCACCTCACAGCGCTCTCCTGAAAAGAATATATATGATTTTACTAATCTGAAAAACCTTTCCCATTATACATTTCCTTATTGGAAATGTTAAATGTCCTTAATGGAAGCATCAATGCTACAATCTGTATCTTCAAGAATATAAAAACTCTCATTCCAGCCAGGCAAAATGAAGTAATAAACCCACATTTCAAGCATCCACTGACACAGTGCAATTCAGCCGTGGAACTCAATTTCAGGTAATAATTGGAAACTTGTTCTCTTAACCCAACCTTCTAACCCAATCACTTGAGTGAGCTTAGTTTTAGTCCCGGCAGGACAATGGCTTCCAGTTCTGTCTAAACGAGAAGGCTTCAGGGAGACCATTGAGCACCATGCTTAGTGATTCCAGGCGGGCCGCTGTGCTCACTGACCCAGACTAACCTTTGTTCATACTCTAAAGAAACAGGACCACTGCCAAGCAATGGAAGAACAATGAAAGAGCCCTGGTGGTCTGTAAGACACCTGTTATGCTCTGCTAGGCTCTTGTAATGTGACATGAGATGTGGGGTGAACCGATGACAACTCGCTATTGGAAGATGCTGTTAGCAAAAGTGACATCATTCACATTGTTACAGGTAGATGTTTGCCGGAGGGCTCCTTTGATATTTAGCACTACATACAATTCTGAGACTGAGTTTAGGGCATTTGATCAAATTAAGATATGATTAATAAAAAACAGATACCTGAAATTAAGACTGCTTTGCTTTATATTGCAAGAAAGGTCAGCAGATGAAGTAAAACAACAGATGTAACTATAATAATAGTTAATAATAATAATAATAATAAAACATATAATTGCAATTAAAAACTAAATCTTTAAAAAAATATATATAAAAATATATACAAGTTATAATAATATATATTGTTAATTTAAAAAATAAATACTAACAATGAGTTATTTAAACATTTTTAGCATATTTGTGGAAAATTGTGCAGGACTATTTCATATAATATATATATATATATATATATTTACACACACACACACATAAATAAATATAAAAATATATAATATTGTTAATTACAATACAACTAACAATGACTTTTTAAATATTTTTACCATATTTATGGAAAATTGTGCATGAAATTCATACATTACATTAATTGACAAATCTTGATATTGTTCTACATTTTTATATTTTAGCATCTTATTTTCAATATGATTCACCACATTCAACGTCCTAAAATAAACAGAATCCAGAAATAAACTTCGGAGGACAAATTTTCCACTGATGTAAAAGTTGTTAAAATTAGACAGTTCACATATCTTAGATCATCCTCCCCTTCATATACCCAACTCTTTATTTTACTCTACACATCCAATTTTTACTTATATTTGTCACTTCCTATGTGTTATTTTGGACCCTGTGTGTGTGTATCTAGGTGTGTGTGGTTTGCTTTCACCTGAGATTGACATATCCGCACAGGACACAGAAACATGCCGATAACAATCTCCCCAAAAATCCTTCACCATGCTGACAAATGCAGTAGCCTCAGAACAAACATCTGAGGTTTGCTTGGAGGACTTAACCTTGTTGCGCTTGTAATCCTGTATCTCTGATTCCCGGCCAGCTCGGTGTGCGCACCATTGTGTACCTGCCATTACCTTGACAAGATCTGGGCCCAGAGGAACTATGTCGACTGGGACACACAAAAGAGGTTCCAAAGAGGTAATGATCCAAATGTCGGTCAGATAATCCCTCATTTCAGAGGAATTACAGGGATACATTACTCTGTAATGAGAGAAACCCATGAGAGCAACTACAGAGGCCACTGTCAACACCTCTAGTTATGACCACATACTACCTGAGGGCTTGAGAGGGCAGAGGTTCACTACTCTTTACTGTAGTCCAGAAACCTAAGCTGAGAAACAGACAGAAGCTGTCAAAGTGAATGATCCAGTGCAGGAACTCTGAACCTTGGGACTGAGGGTCTGGATGCCATTCCTGCTGTCAAACTTACACAGATAATTCTTTCCCCCAAGAGCGGATCTCCATTCAAGTTATGACAGAAGCTAAACTAACCATACTCTCACGAGTCTGAGCAACTTAGAAGGGGACAATTTGCAACCAATTTGCAATCATTTGCAACAAAGTGGTGTTTGCTGTGGCATACATCACTATTAGCTCACTATTGCTTGGAATTAGGTTAGGGATGTGAAGAACCATCATAGACAGATAGACAGACGGACGGACGGACGGACGGACAGACAGACAGACAGACAGACAGAGAGATAGACGGACAGACAGACCGATAGATAGATAGATAGATAGATAGATAGATAGACAGACAGATAGACAGACAGATAGACAGACAAAGACAGTAGCTAGAAAGATAGACGGACGGACGGACGGACAGACAGACAGACAGACAGACAGACAGACAGACAGACCGATTGATAGATAGATAGATAGATAGATAGATAGATAGATAGATAGATAGATAGACAGACAGATAGACAGACAGATAGACAGACAAAGACAGTAGCT
>JAUMHE010000085.1:8444085-8461403 GCA_032359235.1 Enteromius mattozi | reverse complement strand
GACGGACGGACGGACAGACAGACAGACAGACATACAGAGAGACAGACGGACTGACGGACGGACGGATAGACAGACAGACAGACAGACAGATAGATAGATGGACAGACAGATAGATGAACAGATTGATGGACAGAAAAATTTATAGACGAATAGATGCACAGATGGATGGATGGATTATACATAGTCACAGACAGACAGATGTACGGATGGACAAATAGACAAATGGACAAATGGATGGACAAATACAGACAGATGGATAGATAGATACACAGACAGACAGACAGAAGGATGTACGAAGAGATAGACAGATGGATGGACACATGGACAGACAGACAGACAGATAGACGGACAGATGGATGGATGGTCAGATAGACAAATAGTTTACCAGATACTGACCTGTAAAATCTTGTGGGCACTCACAGGTGTATCCTCCCTCTCGACTGCGGCACTTCCCGTTGTTCTGACACGGACCTGAGTAACAAAGATCCACTTCCGTCTCACAGTAGTCTCCAGTGAAACCGTCAGGACATCGACAGCGTAACCCATTCACGGGGTGTATGGGCCTGAAGAGAACTGTGTTGGACGCCACGAAGGGAGCCGTACTGTCAAACTTCAGGACAGCTACGCACTTCATGTAGTTCTCACAGGGCTCCCGCAAACAGATGTTATCATCAAAGGGCAGGACGCGCTGAGTCGAGATCAGCCTCAACAATGTACGGTTTAGGTACAGCTGCTCCTGAAGCTCCTCTGACGGGAAATAACATCCTGGAGCTCCACCCGGGAGCAGGGCCGAGAAAGTGACGTTGAGAATGCTGCCGCTAACGTCCGTATCATTTTGGACATTGAAGATGAAGACACCGTCAGGACTGGTGGACAAGACTGCTGCTACACCTTCAGTGAAGAGAGACAGCAGAGGGGATAGGAAACGCTCTTGAGATATGTTCTCCAGACGAACCGTGATGCTGTTCGTCAACATGTCGTCCGTTATTATGGTCACACGGAGGGTGCAAAGGGCCGAGACCTGGTGGAGTCCATCTGTGAAGACACAAAGGCATATTGAGAGACTCAGTTAATGTTTAAACTCAGATGAATGGCATGGCAGTGGCTGGCAGGTGGTAAGTTTACATTCTTGTGAGTGAGAGAACATGCTAGAACTTGGAGCTTAATTCTGTGATTGTTCACCAAGCATTATGACCTTCACAGTTGTGATCTTTTATTCACACTGTTTGAACAGCAATATAACCAGCTTCCTGTCAAGCAATACATCACTGTGAACACAAAAAGAAAAATATGTTTGAAAAGTTTGGTGTGGAGAGGTGCTGAATATCTGCTGCAATTTTTTTAACAGGGAAAATATGAATATATTATTCATATAATTATTTAGATTTAAAAATACATTTTTAATTTATTTGATACTATAAAAAATACTGCAAAAGGTTATTATTAATAACATTATTATTATAATATTATTTTTTTTACCTGTAAAAATACAAATAGATAATTTGAATACAAGCATATTTTTTATATTCCTAAAACATGGAAAAAATAAAACTGTATTACTATTATTATTACTACTAATAATAACAATAATAATAAAATAAATAATGATGATGGTGTATTATTATCATTAGTAGAATTATTTAAATAAAAGTGTATTATTATTACTACTACTAATACTAATATAATATAATTATGAAGCATTTATGTTAAAATTCTACATGGTGCCTTTTCAAATAAATTTCAATAATAATAATATTAATAAATAAATGTTTATTTATTTATTATTTATAGATCCATACATATTATGTGTCTACAAGTATTTTTTTATATGTGACAAAATCTTATAAAAATGAACAAAAATCATTAACAAATATCATTATTATTATTAGTGGTTTTATTATTATTGTTATTATTTTATTATTATTGTTAAAAGTAATGAAGCTACAAACAAATGAATGAAAATGAAACAAAGAAATAAATGAATAGACCAATAAAATTAAACAAATATATACTGTTGTTATTATTAGAATAACTTATGTTACTAATTTATTTATTTTAGTTAGCAAGTTAGTGGTGGAGCCATTGGAAATGTTGGCAGAGCAAAAAAAATATTATATCAATTTCATTCCTCCCCACTTTATCATTACCAAATGGTTAAGAGCAAAAGCATCTAAGTCTGGCCACTGTGTCACATTTTCTCTGTCCTTTAGTTTGACAGGTATTGTTCAGGGTCCAGTATTCTCTTGTAGCAATTGGGGGCTCCTGGTGAAAAGGGCCCCTCTGTCATGTGAATGGAGAGAGCTATAATTGCAGAACAATGAGGACATGTTTCCACACTGTTACACTGTCCTTTCACATACTGTCAGCCAAGCCAGACACGCAGTTGCATGCAGACACAACAAGGAATTTCTCTCTTGTACGCATACACATTTACACATGCATTCAAAATATCATGCATACACATTCAATTAAATGTGTTGCACTTTGTTTGTAATTAAACTTATTTCACTGGTGTGTTAAACAATTCATTTTTTTCTCATTATAACTAATAATTGAGAAGATTATGTATATATATATATATTAAAATATAAAAAATGCACATAAAAATGTATAAAACATGACTTTCTATGTGCTTCCTATGCCAGACATTTTGTTTCAGTGTATATAAATATTTGGACCTTATTTAATTAATTAACCATATACCATGCGATTTATCCATTCATTTTTGTAATCGATTCACAACCTAAAAATAACTCCCTAACTTTAAAAAATTGTATATTCTGGCAAAATTGCAATCAAATCACAAATTTTTCACATACTAATCATTATTCTGCCTAATAACAGGCCACATTCTGTTCTATTGTATTCATAATACTCAATAATCCCATAAACTACTAAACTATGTTTCTTTTAAATATGCTTAATAAACTTACTAAATCATGGCAGAAGTCTGATCTTTATACTGAGAAGAAGAGAGTAATGCATATCCTAAGTGCTTTCTTGCTTTTTGTCTTTCCTTTAATGAGGTCTGCAATAAAACCCCAAGTTTTCTATATTACAGCCACTCTGAAATGCATTAAGTCTCTCTCTTACCAGTAAGTGCTTCTAAAGCATAACAAACACTCTGGCATATGATAAAATATTACAGAGACACTTTACAATAAGGTACTGATGAAAACTGATCCAGGCACTTGAAATCTCCCCTAAACAGAATTTGAAGAAAGCACTGCTGCTGTAAATTCCCCATAGTTCATTTATCCAGACATAACAACTCTATTATGATAACCAATATATGTACAGTATCATATAAAAGTCATGATAATGTCCTTTAAATCAAACAATAAAACTGCATTGACAAATATGCCAAGCCTAGTTTTTTCCACCATGTGTTCAACAAACACATCATTCTCAAAGTTGTCCCGCACATAATAAATGGGCCTACAGGTGTGATCCTGGATGGCTTCCAGGAAACAGCTTGTACAAAAGAATGATAAACTCCAAAATCTGTCTATACGATCAAATAAGAATCGGTGTGTTAACACTAATATTATACACAAGTGTGTGTGGTCCAGTGGAGATAGTCTACCGACTGATTCCAGAGTTTGCTGAACAAGAAAACAAAGCAAAACATTGTATGTTTCAACAGAAAAGCGGCCTAGATACCACTGCGCCACAGGAAGCCCGGCTTCATCGAATCCCTCAAAAGCAATGGCGGAGATTATGACACGAGCAAAGTAAACTAGGTCGAAATGTTCACAGTTTTACTTGCCAACACACTCCTTTGCAGGACCACTGAGCTGTGACAGTGTTTACAGCCTCTGCATAGAGCAAGTGTCATGTTCAGTTTTCTTTTCGAACTATCTGAGAACGAAGGCAAACACATGGGGCAGCTTCTCGAGACGGTGTTTTCCGAGGGAAGAAACCAAACAATCTGTGCAAAGATAAACGTTCAGTGTAGTTTACACACTCACGGGAGCTGGCCTGCAAACAAACACACAGTGGGAAATTTAGAGGTTATCATCTAAGTGTTAAACAGTCATATAGATAATGCCAATCTCAGTTTCCTGGTTACCAACTGGTGACCAACCATGAAGCTAGCATGAATCACAGATTTGAGTCTAAAGGCCTCTTTTAACAAACTCTCTGTACAAAATCGTGAGATTATGTAACTTAGCCTATACGAAAAAGAACAACATACGACGGTTAAACATTAAACTTTTACATCTACTGCTAAAATATAGCTATGTTTTAATGTTATAATCAAATAATTTGATCAGTTCAAGAATATTAAATAAATAATTTATTTAATTTTATATAGTGCTGGGCATCGATTAATCGCATCCAAAATAAAGGTTTTTGCGTATATAATATATGTGTGTATACTGTGTATATTTATTATGTATATATAAATACACACTCATGCATTGAGAAAAACATGTTAGATTTATATATTAAATATATTTACATATATAATATAAATTGCATAAATATAAAAATGCAAATACATGTAAATATTTTCAAAATATGTACAGTATGTGTGTCTTTATATATAAATGATAAATATACAAAGTACACACAAATATATTTTATAATCAAAACTTTTATTTTGGAAGAGATTAATAACTGCCCAGCACTAATTTTATATTACAATTTAAAATAATTAAAAAAGCAGTGTCATGTCTATCCTTGCTCAAGGCTGATTTAGATGATTTAGATTTAGAAAGTATAAGATATAATTAGTAGGCAGTATAAATTACTTTTTTTAGAGTAACTTACCCAACAATGATAACAACTGAGATTTAATGAAAAAAAACAAAACAAAAAAAACTGCTGGACTATTTTTATTGTTGATTTTATGGAAAATCCCTTCTTTTGTGTTCAATGGAAGAAAGAAATCCATAAGTGTTTGGATCAGCATGAGGGTGCATGAATAATGACAAAATGGTCATTTATAGATTATCTAATGCTTTAACTATGAAGTATCGCAGGGTGAGAATACAAAGTCCAGAATACAAACACACCAGACTTATTTTTCACTTTTCAGTAATCTATCCTTAAACACTCCTCAAGAAGCATGTGGGAACATATACTTGGACAGCTGATTGGCAGTTGGCTGGTGCAACAGTAGCAGAGACTGACAAAAACCTCCTGCCAAAGCATCAGTTATCCAACGCCAAGACACATGTCCTGCTTCACCAGCAGTGACCACAGCAACATCACGACTGACGGCTGACCTAAATATGTGCGAAGCTGAGCCAACTGGTGCCCGGCGCACAATAGGCACAGCTGAGAGAGACGGGCTACTGGGTGCACAAGGCATCGAGGGCAGGGATGTGCCCCTCTGAAAATTTTAAAATCCCATTTCTATCACATAAGAAAAGACACCAAGTCAGAATTATGAGATAAAAAGTTACATTTATGACATCCTAAATATAAATTAAAAAGAAATAAAAAAGTAGAAACTGAGATTGCATAAAAAGTCAAATTATTAGCAGTCAAAACTGTAAATTATAATTATAAGATTTATTTTATGACGGCAAGTCATAATTATGAGGTAAAAAGATATTTAAAAAATCTTGAAAAAAAAAGGTTAAATTGAGATATTTAGTCATAATAATTATGAGATTAAAATGTCAATATTATGCAATACAGATTATGATTGCATATTATGAATTCTAATATAAAAAGTTAAATTGTGATATAAAATGTCTAAACTGGGTTGAAGTCATGACAAGTCAAAATTACTGCAAAATATTAAAACTGTAAATGATAATTTTGATAAAAATGATAAAATAACAAGTATGAATTATAATATAAAAAGCTGAAATTTATATACAGTTAAAAACATAATTATGAAATAATTTTTAGTCATAAGTATGAGATAAAAAGACAAATTTCTT
This sequence comes from Enteromius mattozi, assembly GCA_032359235.1. Lineage (NCBI taxonomy): Eukaryota > Metazoa > Chordata > Actinopteri > Cypriniformes > Cyprinidae > Enteromius > Enteromius mattozi. The sequence continues at coordinate 8,455,503 of JAUMHE010000085.1, read as the reverse complement.
ACATTAAAAGTTGAAAATGCTATAATGAGAAAACAAATCTAAATTGAGATACTTAAATTATGATATAGGCCTATAAAAAGTTCCAATTCAGAAAATATAAAATTATGATATAAAGAGTTAAAATTAGGTATTAAATCCTAATTATGAGATTAAAATGTCAAGATTATGACGTACATATATATGTATCATACATACAATAACATATTATGAATTCTAATATAAACGTTGAAATTATGATACGTCTAAATTGAGATGAAGCCAAAATTATAAATCTAATTATTTGACACAAATCAAATTAGAATTATATAAAATGTTTAAAATGTGATACAAAAAGTTTCAAGTATGATATAAAATCATACTTGTGAGATTAAAGTTGAAATTATTAAATATTTAGTCATGATTATAAGCTATACAAAAGACAAAATAACTACATACAAAATTAGAATTATAAATACAATTAGAATTAGAATTAAAAAGTCAAAATTGAGATAAAGGCATAACCACAACAAAAAGTCAAAATTCCGAAACAAAAAGTCAAAACTATGAAACAGTAAGTCATAATTTCGAGGCAAAAATATCTAAAAACTTTTGTTTTGATAACTGATATGGTGCAAATATATTGTGCAGCCATTTCTAATGTAAACACAATATTTGCTCAGTTCTGCCACACTAGCATTCTATGTTGCTCAAATAATTTCAATTGTTTGTTTGTTTGTTTCTTGCTTGTTTTATGCATCTTTCCTCCATTCAAGTCCTACATTCCTTCTTAAGGCCTATTAAAAGCTTTTGCCCTGGCATGGCTTGTGTGGAATGTGGTAAGTTGCACTCTGAGTTAATGAGCAAAGCTTCTTTCCACAGAGTGCACAGACTAACTGCCTGATAATGGAGACCACACCTCGGCCGGCCTCCCTCATGAATCTGTTGTGATTCTTGTTAACATCATCGATGGCAGGTCTGCTTTGATCCCTCCAAGCACATACATAAAACAGAGGGGAGCTCAGTCAAATGAAACCCAGCAAGGTGTGGATTTTATGGGCAGCTCTGTTAATGCTGCCCCAGGCCAAGAGGCATGTGAAGGTGCTTCTACTTGGTTATGTCGTAGTATCAAGGATTGAAGCACTTATATAAAATATTAATACATTATAGACCTTAAAAGCCTTTATTTAAAAATGCAGTAAAATGCAGATGCCACCAAATAACCTGGAAGCTTCCGGCTTTATTACTCTGCATTAGATGAGCTCTTTCAAAACGAGATTGCTTGAGTTTGTCTTAAAATCAAAACTTAAAGGAATAGTTCACCTAAAATGAAAGTTCTTATTATTTAGTTACTTGCATGTCATTTCAAAACCAAATTGTGGAACACAAAATAGCTTCTTAAGTTCAACATTTGGAATTATGAAAGTTTGGGGCCAGATGTTTTAATTTTTTTTGACTGTTATAATCATGAGGCTGCACTCATTTGATAAAAAAGCAGTACAAAAAATATTAATATTTTTGTGGAAACTGTGATTTGTTTTCAGAATTCTTTGAAAGCTCAAAAGATCAGCATTTATTTTGAAATAGTTTTTGACATTTTTTGTTGAAAATGTAAAAAAAAAAAATGTTTGTACAAAAGCAATAATCTTTACTGTCACTTTAAATCAATGTAACATGTCCTTGGTCATATAACCGCTCTTAAACTTTTAAATAGTAGCACAAGTCATATAGACCACATTTATAACATCTCTCAAACTTTTTAGAGTTTGACAGTCAGACATACTTTATATATACTTGTTTTGTATGTAAAAGAGCAGTGTGAACATTCTGCTGAATTTCTCCTTTTCTTCTCCTCAATAGAAAGACAAGAAGAAAAAAGCCATACAGATTTGGAACAACATGAGTACGAGCAAATGATGACAGGCATTTTATTTTCAGGTCAGCAGCTTTGAAACACTGGATTGGCTGGGCTGTAATAATTGTATAATATTCCTAAAATGGAATAAAGAATTGGCCTTGATTGCATCATCATTTAATTTCATTGTTAAGGAAGGAATTCAGGAGCAAAGCCTTAGTGCTAGAGAAGATAATGCCCAGTTTGCCCTTTGTACTCATGCAGTCCAAAGAAAAACCTCCATACACCATTCCTGACTCTTTGTTAAATAGTCTTCGGTGTCCAATAGCAACCGGTTGCGTCTAGGAAATAAGAACAGATACTGCAAAGCTCTATTTATGAGTAACTTGACTCTGCAATTGTTACCACAAGTTGTCTTTTGAAATAAAAATCTGCTTCAAGCAAGTGATGGAGAATGGTGTTTTACTGTCACACAGGAACACCGGTCACAACACACTGTGCACGAGTGACAAGTTTTGTGCGGTCGTTGTTCTGATCCACGTCTGATCTCTGCTCTTTCACCAGACAGACACCAAGTGAGCGCAAAAAACTCTCTTCTTTCAGCAATGTCCTTCCTTTAAGGTCTCGACACACAAACAGCTTTGTCTTCACTGACAGAAATCTGCATGTGGACAATGCCTCCCTCCTCCTCGAATTTAAGAAGCCCCCCCACATTTCACCCCCTACCCTGCTTCTCACCCCACTTCACAAAAGGGGCCCGTGCTTCAACCCCCAACTTGGCGCAAAACACTTAAGAGCTCCACAATGCTCTCCCCTTCTCCATGGCAACAACAACGGAGAGCCAGAGCTTTTCAAAACTCTTTTTCCCAGATTTCCTTCAGAGGACGGCCATGAGGAAACCCAATAGGACACTTCGGTTCCATTACCAGAGGATTTAGAAGGCGGTCAGCTTGCTTAATGCAAGTTAGCCAGTTGAAAGGACCGGCATATGTTGTGATTTGGTTGCTGGTCTTCACTAGGCTTCTTAACTAGCAAGATTTTCTTGGATCTTCTGGTCTAGTGTTCAGCAAGGAATTAAAGGGCTACTCTACCCCAAAATGAAAATGTTGTCATTTATCACTTATCCCTATGTTGTTTCAAACCTACAGAAGCTTAGTTCATCTTCGGTACACAATTTAAGATATTTTAGATGAAAATATGGAGGACTTTGACAAGTAATGAGCACTGTCAAGGTCCAGAAAAGTAGGAACATCGTCAGAATACTATTATTTGGCTAACTATTTATACGCATGGTTATGAGATTGGATAGGACAGCTTGATCCCTGCTTTTCTCTGAAAGGTTCACAGATTCCCGGCATGGTTTAGATGCTTTGAAATGCTGATACGAGATAAAGATTCCATACATGATGATTTAGAACGTGCCTCAATGAGGATAAAGACATATGCACTGCCATTAACTGGAGAAATGTGTGCGCCACACGCTTTACATCAGCCGCTGAGTAAGATTCCACTTAGAAAAAGAGAGGATGGATGAAATACATCAAAGGTTCAAAAGATAAAGATGAAAACATCAAAGCTTATGAGACGTGCCCTACCTGTAAAATAAAACTGTAGATCAAAAGTACGGCCGAAGAATTAACCACAGATGGTCTCTTCCTGGCAGCTCACTCTCTCAAATTAGATATCAAATTATTACTCAAAATCCAGAAGCGCTCTATAGATAAGGCTGAAGAAGTTATCTTGACAAACTGTTATGAATGGAATGCATCCCTGGGGTTCAGTCAAGTTTATTGAGTGAACGTAAAATGATGCAAAATAACTAGAACTAGAGATGAGGCTTTATGTTAGGAACAAAGAACCACTGAGTCAACTTGAATGTAGATGTTGCAATGCTTCATACAGTATACTGTAAATGTAATAACTTACAGCGTGCTTACAAAACTGCATTTATATTAATGCTGTGAAAAATGTACATACTAAAAGGTATGACCTTAGATAAAAATAAGCACAATGCTTCATGTGTATCCAACATTTCTTTTTCAGTATTAAATAAAAAACTGAATGGCAATAGTTGCCTGAAACTTTAAAAACTTCACATGACAATGTTTTTTTTGTTTTTTTGACACATTTAATCAAGCGTCAATTCCTTTTAATTTAACTTCAAATTTCAGGAACTGACAAATTGGAATTGTGGAAGGAAATATTCTTTCTTTAAATTCTCCAATAATTCTAATTAACTAATTTGAAGCATTAAAAATATGTGTGTATATATATATATATATATATATATATATTTCTAATCAAACATAACTGACTTAATCTACAATGTTTATATTAAAACAGTATTTATATTAAATAGATATTTATTAAATGCAAATGAAAAATTTTAAATGTTTAAATTGTATACCCTAAAAAAAAAAAAATGATAAGTTAAAAAATTCTAAAAAGTGATACATTTAAAATACATTTATTTCATAGATAGCACAGTTCAAATCTATTAACGTATTTACTGACATGTTGGTCGAGACTTACTGATATAAAATTATAATTTAACTTTATTTGAAGCAATACTTGTACATTTCTTGACTATTGATGAGGATTTAAATGCAAGATATTTAATGTTTTCCTAAAATATAATTAGAATAGCTCCATTTTAGCACAATCATATATACTTCAATATATCTTTATTTGGACCTCAGCACAATTTCCACACAATTTAAACACATTAAGTACTAAATTAGTTCCAATTTAGCAGACTTTATATATACCAGTTTAGTATACCAAAAGCACAATTGCAGGATGTTTTTATCAAGTACATCAATTATGTAAATGTATTTGTAGTATACAGTACTTAGCACGACATAAATGTATTTCAAATACATTTAAGTACATTATTTTTCACTAGGGTATACACAGAAATGTTATCAATCATAAGCTGCTTTGAAAAAGGCTTGTGTTCTCCCTCTATTGTCACTGTGTACTAGGAAGTTATGTGTCTGCCCATTAAGCAGCAACACATGGCATTTCTGAGAATCAAATTAAGTCACAGTGTGTCACTGGAACCACATGATAAAGGGGCATCTTTGCTATCTGGCTGATCCTGATCCTCTGTAAGCTGTGACAACCATTAAACAAAAATAATCAAAACAACACAAAACAAACTCTAGTTGTACCCAGACTACGTAGGAGTTTTAAAGGCTCTTCAATTAATCCCTTGCATTTTCTTGTCAAATGTGACATCTTATACGAGACAAACAAGTTTTATCACTGTGAATCTATGAAAAGCTATCACTCCGTGGACATCAGTTCTAATCCTGATATCACGTGATATCTTGTTGTGACATGTAACATGGCTTTCAACTTATGTATGGATTTCAGTTATTTTAGTTTTTTTCCATTTTTACTTAAATTAACCAAGAGACATGTTACAGCTTGGGGATGCCAAATGTGAATAAAGACTAACTTGAAATCATAAGTGAAGTCGAAACCTCCTTTGACACATGATCAGTCACTGTCTAATAGGCAGGACAGTCTGTAAGCTTTGGCTCCTGGGAAAATATACATGAAACGAACTAACCTGACAGTTAAGAATGACATTTGATTTCTCTGAGTTTGAAAGAGAGAAGGGCTGACTAAATTTTATTCATGTTTGTGCATGATAGTTGTTAGTGGGAATATGTTCTAGGATGTAAGGATCTGAGGAATGTGGGGGAAGATCAACAACAGTTAATATGAAAATGGCTGGAGAAAAGTAATTTAGACAAAATTACATCTTACTATCAAACCACAGTCACACTGGGGTAGAAGAGACGATGAAAGAGTTTAAAAAGCCCAATACTTTAAAAGGTCCCATCAGTCATTGTGGGATTTGAAGTCAAATTGGTAGATATAAAATCACACTGATATATGGGTCAAAGATGAAAAAGGATTTAACCATAAAAATAAGGGTAATGCTGCTTTAAATTGTTGGTTTTTGCCCCCAAAATTAAAAAAGTTACAATTAAATTTAATTAATTGCAATTTTGTTTCTGTTTCTATGAGTCAAAAATAAATATCACACATATTTCCCTGATTTACTTAATTTACTAAAACGTCATACAGTGTTACAATCGTGTAAGTCATATTTACAAAAAAAATCAATTTTTGACACATTAAAAGATGAATTTATTTCACCCCAAAGACTAATTAGTTTCAATTTTACATTTTTTAAATTTCTCAGTAAGATTTTTTTACTCATTTTTTTTTTAAAACACAAGAAATTTTAATATGCTCCTTTATTCCTTTATATATTTTAATATGTACAAGTCAGAATAAGTATGTTGTTTGAATTTTTTACATAAATATTACGTTACACTGAATCACAATGTAACATTATTTCAACCAAATTTTGACATTTTATTCTCCAAAACTTATTTGAAACCTTAAAGGTATATTACTTATATTTAAAAAAAAAAAAATTACATAAAATAACTTTTGTGAATTTATTTTGATGCAGACATCTTAACTTCTTTCACCCATAAGGTCACATTATGTAATAAAAGTCACAATTGGGTGAAATAAAGATGTGAAAAAATAATTATGAGATATTGTGGCAATTACTTTTCTGAGGTTCAAACAGGCTTTAAAAACATCTCATATTCACTGAATCATATATTGCCGACAAGAATGTATAAATTGATGGCCACTTCAGAATTGCTGCAAATAAATAAGCTTAAGCATGATCATTGTTGCCATGGATATGCTCACTGGGGAGTACCAACAAATATTGTTAAGTATGAACAGAGAGTAAAGATATAAAATTAATTTAGGGATTCAGGGATTGAGAACTCGTCTGAAGAGAAGAGCATACCAGACAGCACACGAGGAAGCAGATCACTATCACTAAGAGCATCAAAGAAAACGAATTAACGCAGTGTGAAAAGAATAAAGCTTGCATAAATCCACTTCTACTATAGCAAGGAAACCTGCAAAGCAGATTTTGGAAATCACTCAATCTTTGGGCAAATAATGGACTGCTTTTTAAAAGAGAAACTGTGGCTAAATAATGTGGTATCATGTGAGCCTCACCTGAAACCGTCACTCTCATTGTAGCCTCAAGCGGCCTGTTGTTATCCAAGTCCTTGCTCAGCTTTAGCTCCCCAGTGTCTTGATTGAGAATCAGCAGGTTGAGCTCATTTCCCTCAACAAACGTGTAGAGGAGCTTGTCGGACACATCTGGATCACGAGCAGGCACCTTCCCGATAACTCCTGTGGGAAAGCTGCTGGATTTATTGGTGATGTAGTTGTTGAAAAGGATCTCAAAATCCTGTAGAACTGGGATGTTGTCATTGACATCTACTAGGAGGACGTGTACAGTGGCCCGGCTGACAAGTGGGGCCGAAGTGGCCTGGACCACTATTACATACTCCATCTTGGTCTCAAAGTCTAGGTCAGTAAGGGCGATTAGATCTCCGCTAAAGATATCTAGCTGGAAGACTTCAGGAATATTGCCCTCTACAATCTGGTACATGATCTGGGCGTTGGTACCTTCATCTGGGTCTGTGGCACTTACGCGAGCCAGAGTGGATCCTACTGCACTGTTTTCCTCCACGTAAAAGTACAATTCGTCTTTCTCAAACACAGGGGCGTTGTCATTAATGTCCAGCACAGACACATGTATGTCCACAGATGCTTTGAGAGGGGGCACTCCTTTGTCCACCGCCAACGCCTTGAGGCTATACAACGCAACATTTTCCCTGTCCAGCTTGCGGGCCGTTCTGATGATCCCAGAGTAAGGCTCGATAAAAAAGTCCCCTTCCCCATCATCCCCTCCCTGAAAGGTGTAGCTGAGTCGTCCGTTAGCTCCAGAGTCTCTGTCTGAAGCGGATACCTGGAGTACACTTGTGTATACCGGTGCATCCTCAAACACTGTTCCCTGGTAGATGTCCCGGAGGAACTGGGGTGCGTTGTCGTTGGCATCAAGAACGATGATCTCTACATAGGTTGTGTCTGATTTCTGGGGGATGCCATTATCTCTGGCAATGATGGCTAGTGTGTAGGAGGCCTGATCTTCATAGTCGATCTCAATTTGAGTCGTGATGGCACCAGTGTCAGGGTCAATTTTGAACTGTGGCACATTGTCCTCCATTACGTAAGTGATGCGGGCGTTTTCGCCAGTGTCTTCATCGGTGGCACTGATGACCACGACGGTGGAGCCTACAGGACGGTCCTCGCTCACTAAAACCTGGTAGTTGGCACTTTGAAATACTGGTCGGTGGGTGTTGGCATCAGTCACATTAATGAAGACTTGAGCTGTGTCGTGGCGAGTACCATCCGAGGCAGTGATTGTTAGAAGATACTGCCGTTCTTGCTTGTAGTCAAGAGGTAGCGCTAAAGTAATAAGTCCCCCTCCACTCTGGCTGGTGATGGCAAACCTGTTCCGGGTGTTCCCACTCGATATTTGGTACGTGACCACACTGTTTACATCCCTGTCCACAGCAGTGACTGTAAGCACACTGGTGCCTACAAGCGCATCCTCATTGACTTTTAGGTTATACAAGTGCTGCGTAAAGGTTGGGACATTGTCGTTTACATCTAGTATAGTGACACTTACACTAGCTGAAGATGACATTGTAGGAACCCCGCAGTCTCTGGCCTCAACACCAAAATTGTAAAACTCTGTAGTCTCCCTGTCCAGCTCAGAACTAACAGTAATCCATCCCGTGTTGTTATTGATAATAAACGGAAAACTAGGTGACGTATCGGTCAGCTTGTATTCCAAATGAGCATTGTCACCTGAATCAGCATCGATAGCTTGGACGTGTAACACAGAGTAACCTACAGGAACATTTTCTAACACTGAGGCTTGAAAAGGCGTGCTGACAAACATGGGTGCGTTATCGTTAACATCTAACACTTGAATTACAACTATACCTGTGTTGTTAATAAGAGGCGGCCGTCCTCCATCTTGAGCTTTCACTCGGAGTGTGTACTCTCTTACCATCTCATAATCTAAAGGGCTTATAACATCAATGACCCCCGTGGGGGAGTGTATGTAAAACTGTCCCTTTATATTCCCATTGATGATGCTGTAATGCACTTTCGCATTATTTCCAGCATCTTTATCAGTAGCCTTCACTACAGCCACTTGAGAGTTCACAGCTATGTTTTCAGAAACTTGAACTACATATCGCTTCTCACTGAACTGAGGGTAGTTATCATTCTCATCCTCTATAAAAATATGCACCGTGGCTGTGGCTGTCCGTGGCCCGGGCTCTCTGCCCTGATCATTAGCTTCAACAAGAAGCCTATACTGGGATTTGACTTCTCTGTCTGGTCTGACTCTGGTTTTAACCAACCCATTCCTTGGATCAATTTCAAAGTAAGTGTTCACCTCATCATCATTCATAATTTTATAGATCATATTGGCATTAGAAGGTGCATCTCCGTCTGTAGCCCTAATAGTCATCACCTCAAAGCCTACTTCAACATTTTCTCGGATACTAACCCTATACTCATTCTGTTCAAAAACCGGCGAGTGGTCGTTAGTATCACTGACTGTAATAGTGAGGTACGCGATAGCTGATCTTTTAGGGGTTCCTCTGTCAGTGGCAGTAACTTTAAACACATGAGTGTCTTTAACTTCCCTATCTAGAGGTTGCAAAGTGGTTATACCCCCAGTCTCAGGGTTAATTTGAAATAAATTGTTAGAGCGGCTGTCAAAAAGAGCTTCCATGTCGTATTCGAGAACACCGGCGTCTCCGTCATCGGCGTCAAACGCTTTGAGGGTTATGACTCGCGTTCCTGAGGGCTCGTTCTCTGGCACTGATACCTGGTAGTTTGGGAGCTGAAACTGAGGAGCGGAGTTCACGTTTCTTTTTTGACGTTTAACCCACGGGTCTAACTCCCTGCCAGTGTGTTCTCTGCTTAAATGTAACTTAACATCTACAAATAAAGAGCTATTTAGCGAGTTAGGCATTAAACAAAGCAAATTTGCCTCATCTCGCTGCTTGTGAGGTAAACAGAGGTTCGCGCCTGTGAGGGAAACAACGCGCCGCTGGTCTTTCTCTACGCACCTACCGCGAAACATTTGGGAATCCCGCATGGATACAGGCAAACGTTCGTAAATGTTTATGGGCAAGGAGTCCAAAGAAAAGCATGTCTCATACCCAGTCAACAGATACATGTAGGCATCTGGATTAAGATTTTTTCTTTTGTATTTGATGAAGCAGTTCTGACCATGCACGAATGTGTTGAAATGGAACAGTATGAAGTTTTCCGAAAGCGTTGACTTAATCCGCAAATACAGCGGCACGGGATTTCTCGGTAAACGAGTGCAGTCAACTTTGCGCGCGACTGATAGCAGCCCATCACTTCTCCCGAGCTTCACAAAGTGTCGTAAAGACTTATCTGTGAGACTTCTGTCGATTCTGTACGTCCAGTCTGGTCCGACTGATACATTTGCCAGTGTTGCACCAGGCTGGAGGGATCCCGATAGATGCAAATCCACGCACCCAAACGGTGGGAGATGAATAAGTAATCCAAAGCACATCCATATCACTGGTAATTCCATGGCTCACGCGCATCTCACTGGGAATATTATTCCAAACGATCCGGAACGTCTGCAGTCCGCAAAATTCCAACCATTCCTGTAACGTGAAAGTGCACATTGGGTCAAGGCATGCTTCTGTGTGCTGAGCAGCAGGGACCAGAGAGCTGCACTGATAAGTTTTAATGAGTAAGACGGCTCTTCTCCCTCCCCTCCCACAACTATTTGCATGGACCTACTCATGCATTGTGATTTTGAAATAGGCTATCCAATGAGCTTACCCCGAAAAGCTTTCATTCTTGGCTATCAAAGATCAGTGTTTTAAATTTAAGGTAAACCATTAAACATGTTATTAATCCACCTTTCCCTGTTGTAAACTCTTCTTTAAATTTCCTCCTAATTTTTAAAAGGATTGTAATGTATTAAAAAAACAATCAAACAAACAAAAAAAAACACTTGCTGTGTAGGCTACACACTGTAGTTTTTAATATTTCCGTAATCATATAGCCTATATATTTTAAGGGCTACTTTGCAACTTACAGTTTTGTACAACAATGTGCACAATATTTTAAAATCATATTATTGTAATACATTAAACATTAGATTAAAAAAACTTTTTAGTAGTTATACTTTTTCATTGATCTGTATTACTCTATTAGCTAAATGATCCGATTTCCTGAAGAGTGAAAACGTGCTGAAATACCTTTTGTTTATCCCGAGAAAATAGATTTCATGTTTCATCCTTCTTTCTCACACACACGACATGAAAGGGAATTTAGTTTACATTTACCCACATAAGATAAAACGGGGTATTATAGTAGCAGTGATCTAGTCTTGGTTGAGTACTGTATGCCCTCTTGTGGATACTTCTGTTATTTAGTAACATTACTCTCACCACCTCTATATCTTTTGGTTTGCCTACAGCGGCCACATTAAGCCACACCTAAAAATGTATGGTATTAGATAACATATCAAAACAAAATGAGAATTATTGTAAAGAAAAATAGCACAATAGAAAACACTAAGCCAATATTGCACAACGTTTTTTCTATAACATATA
>JAUMHE010000085.1:8419087-8443985 GCA_032359235.1 Enteromius mattozi | reverse complement strand
ACAGATATATATATATATATATAGATATATATATATATATAGATATATAAAATATGGACTTAATGTCTTACCAAAAATGAAGACAAATAGCGGAAGATGTCTAATATGATGAATCACTCCTGTGGTTACTCTGCTAGTCAGTACTTGAGAGGAACGAACTTGCAAAAGCTCAACAATAATTTATTTGACATTGTATTGACCTGTCGCTGTAGTGTCTAACTTTGTGGAGACATTACTCATCAAATCATGATAAGGGGAAGAAATGTGAAAAATTGCAAAGTAGCCTGGAATTCACATTTTTTAACTATTAAGGGGGGAAAAAACCACACAAACCTTTACAAAAGTGATTTTCTCTCAGCATAACCAATAGTAAGTGCACTAAACATAATATTTCACATACTGTATTTGAATGAAAATTGACTTAAGCCTGAAATAGCCTACACTACACAACTTTTAAAAGCAATTTTTTTTAAAAAACATTATACATTTGCCAACCTTGTAATTGGCTATAAAGAGAAAAACTGTACATCATACACTAAATGACTGAGGAGCACATGCTAATAGACTTCAGATCATGCTGAACACACATTCATGCAGAAACACGCATCTTATTATCAGGAGATGCATGACTAATGAAAACAAAATGTGTACTAAAATCGACTCAAAATTATGTTTGGTATCTGCATGGATGAAATCAAAGTTTGAAACGAATTTGAAAAAATCTTATTCTGCAACCATCATACACTACACGATTTTCAGTGAAATCTGTTGACTCGTCCAGACTGTAAAAGTGATGTAATGTATTCCAGCCTTTATAAACCCAAATGATAATTATAATAATGCATAATAAAAGGGATAGTTCACCAAAAAAAAAAACTCTGCCCAAATACCTCCTGAATATATCTTAATTGGCGTTTCAAGGTGACATAAAAGTGAGTAAATGACAGAATTTCTTATTTTGGGGTGAATTATCACTTTAACTAGCTTCAATCTTTGTGCCCAAAAGTAATGAATATTAAACCAAAAATCTAAACAGAATTCAAGTTTCATTTATTGCAGTTGTTGGATACAACATTATGTAAATGTTTCAAACAAAACCGTTAAATTTTTCAAACCAAAAAAAGTGTTTTTTTCCCCACTCAACTATTCATTATTGAATGGATCCTCCCTGAATGAGGGACATTAGTACAAAATTGCCAGCAATGAGGATCATCATAGTGTAAGTTATCAGTGAAAACAAACAGCCCAGGCAGCTTAGTGTTGTTTCACACTAGATATGGTTATCCATCTATGTCTGATAGAACCGACAAAGCCAGGATGCTATTGGTAATATGGTCTATATCGTGACTGGTCGGGGTGGTGAGGCCCTGGCATCTGTCCCTGTGGTGGCGGCCCCTGCATACGAGGTGGATGGGGGCCACGAGGATTGGGCCACATCCCTGGGCTCATGGCGCCTGGTTGGGTGAAAGGTGGGCTAAGAGTGCCTTGGTCCTGTGGCATTGAGTTTGGGTTGTAGTGGTGCGCACTGACCGGGGGAATGGGTCCAGGTGGAGGGTGGTTCATGTAGGGTGGTAACTGGCTGATGATGTGTCCGGGTGGAGGTTGCGTCGACATGGGAGGTGCTTGGTTGTAAACCATGTGAGGTGTAGCTGAGCCCTGTGGCGGGTGCTGCATGGGGATGCTGAGAGGGGGCGGTGGGGGTGGCGGAGGCCCGTAATGCGGTTGTTGTGGTGGAGGCATGATATGATGCGGGTGGGAGACCACTGGTTGGCTGGAGTAATCTCCAGGGTGATGGTGTGGAGGCGGGCCGGGAGGGGTCTGTGGGTGTGGCTCATGGCGGGAGGGGCCTGAGCTCCCCGAGTCATCATGAATGGGCACCGTGATGAGGTTGCTATGCTTACGTGTAGTCACTGTGGCGATTCGGAAGGTCTCTGGGGGCAGGGGCCGTGGGGAGGGGCCCAGATCGGAGGGCGAGGCTGGATGTGGATGGTTGTAGGTATCATGACCTTGTAGTGAGGGAGGAATGAGAGGGTGTGTTTTGGCCAGGTGAGGGGGCGGTGGAAACCGGAAGCGGTCTGGTGGATCTGAGGCCAGAGACGGGTGTGGTGGATCCGGGCGAGAGGTTCCAGTCTTGCTGGTCCTCATGTGGCGATGATTGATGTGGGCCTGCAGGTCGCGCTGTGAGAGGTAGGTGCGTTTGCAGCCTTGCACGATGCTGCACATGAAGAGGGAGCCGCGCTGGCACTGCTCAATGCGCTGGACCGGGTCTGAGCAGCTGTAGAGGGACAAACTGTACTTAAGATTTAGTATGGGAAGTGGACTTACATACACATCTTACTCATATTTCAATTTAGTTCTGGAGATATTTATATCAAGAATGGGAAAAAAACCTGCACATTGCCCTCTAAAAGATTAGAAACACCCTAGGCAAAGTTTTTGGACAATATCAACCTAAGGGTCAATTTTTCGAAATTAAAGATATATACACCATGTGAAGTTGAATAAATACATTTTCCATTGATGTATGGTTTGTTAGCATTCTAACAAATGATGATTTATGATATTAATTATGATAAAAAGATGTTCTACTTAAATAAAGCTTGCTGAATGAGTATTGTTGTCATATCAAAATTAATATATGTCCATTCTATATATAGAAATAAGTACTCTTAAAAGCACAACTCCTAAAACAACCCTGGATATTTAAGGCAAGCATGTGCATCTGAACCACATCCTCTTATTTTAACACCTACAGACGTTACCAAGGAAACAGAACATACTAAAATTTTCAGATTTGCCTGCATCCCATAGACAACATTTGGAGGAATTTACAAAACACTACCTTCACTCAAACTTTAAAGTATATGTCTGGAATGGTCACTTTTTACCTATACCTCAAACGCTAAAAGACAAATTATTGTAGGAGAAACTCACCCAGGGCACATCTTATCACATTTCTTCTCGTAGTGCACTGCACAGTCATAGCAGAAAACATGCTTACAAGGAATCTGAAGGAAACAAAAAAAAAAAAAAATATATATATATATATATTTTTTTTTTTTTTTTTTTAATGAAAGATCTTCAGCAGTATAAAGAATGTTTTAAGGACCTCGACATCCTTCTTACCATTCGCCCATAGATCTTAATGGGCAGACCACACTTGTCACAAAAATGAACTGGAGTGTCATCTTTAACTCCGATCAAGTTGAGCTGGAAAAAGAAAAAAGAAGAGCAAATATCACTCATTTTAAATATGCTATTAATTATTAAAATGTATTATTTTTAAATGTCGTATTAAATATTTGCTATATTAGTAAAATATACTTTAAAATATGAATTTGTTGTAATTAATTGATGATAAATGTGTAACCTTATAATCCCAGAAGATTGGCTGAGGGAATCTGCGCTGGTTTCCATAAGCATCTCCAGATTTACACTCAAATCTTTCCTCTTGGTTATAACTGAACAGCTCTGGAGATCATAAAAAGTTCATAAATAAAGAAATACAAATAATATACAGCAAAAAAAGCATTTTTTTATTCAGACAGAGCAAAAATGAGTTTTATTGGCATATCTGACTCAAATCTACGGTCCAAATAAACAGAGATGCACTGATATTCAAATTCTGGCTGATGCTATGAACTGATAATTATTTTTATGCAATGGCTAATAACTACCAAATGACCAATATTAAAATTCTATACTATTTTGTATAAATGCATTTATAAAACAAAACACTAAAACCTGAAATCAATCATTTCAAATGCTAAAATTCAATTTATTAGTGTTAAATCATAAGCGTTAAGATTGTGAGCAGTGAGCATTAAATGACAGTAAATGAAATCTGTATGTAAAATTAAAAAAAAACAATACGCTGTGTATCAGCTAATACCAACAAATTAAAGCTGTCATGATGGTCAACCAATGTAAATATACCAGATACTTTTAAAAAATCAGATTTCACCACATTGAATCTGACAGACAATCCTAAAAATCGAATGTGAAAACACATCAGACTTATGTGTAGCGTTAACAGGATGAAAACACATTTTTTGCACACCAACCTTCTTCACTTTTTGAGGGCAGTCTGGGGTTGGGACGCTGAGGTCGGGCGGATAGCTTGCCTCTTTCCGTCTGTTTTGACAGTAACTTGATTGGGATCTGTCTGCGAACATCAAGACCTCCAAGGGATCCCGAACCATCAGTTCCTTGAAGATCATTGTCTGGAAAAGCATACAGATGACATCATAAATAATCAATCTATATTAACAAGCACAGTATTAAGTTACTGGTACAGTAAAGATACACATTCCAGTACTTCATTACACAAAAATATGAAAAATAAAATCCTTAAGTTAAACAGGCAATAAAGTACTACTATAGACATTAGCATTAAGCAACACATAATCTAAGTGAGGCCTGTGCTATTCAGCAGTGATCAAAATATGCTTAAAACAAAGTGTAAAGAGCAAACATTGCTAAACTAAGAGTAACTTCCTAAACGACGGCAGAGTTGTAGTCTTTACCAAAACGCATATGTAAAGTACATAGTAACCAAAGAGTAATACAATGCTTAAAATAGATTTTTGGGGTTCTAATGTAAATGTTTTCTGTGTTTATTTGAATCTGGCACTTGCTGGACGCGCGCTCCTCTAACGTTACTTGGTCATGTCAGCGGCTAGCAGGATACATCCAATAAATGCGTTTACTGCCAGCACACACACATGTATAAATGACAACAAGGGCTCGCGGCTTTACTGGTTTAACGGCCAGCTGGTTGCCTTTCACTCGGAAACATTTTGGGAATATAAAACGCAAGGATACAGTGAAATGCTTCGTTACATTAGCTTGTAAGCTCACCATTTTGGTCCATGACTTGACGCTGTGCATCCTGCGATGAACCGATGGGAGTGGCTTCGTGTTGTTTGGAGTTCAGCGTTGCGCACAATTTACGCATATGTTGTCTTCCGTCACGTTTGTTTTGTAATGAGTCTAGCTTATAATTAAACTTTTTAAATTTAGCGTTTTTGTTTTTTTTTAAACCTATGTAATCACCAAAAGTCGTGAAAAATATCTAAACCACACACAGAATTTTACCAAAAATATAAATAAATAATACAGACAAACCAAAACACCGCAACATATAGGCTATTTAATATAATAAATAAAACACAAATATCAAAATATAACGTTAATCATATTTTTTTCAACTTAAAATGACATTTAAAAACACGCAGACAAAAAAGACGGCAAAACGATTTACAATATCAAAATTAAAATTATTTTTAATGTATGTCCAGGATGATCTATTATAAAAGGTTTCAATACTACAGTTGAAACAGTGACATGGTCTCAGAAATATTTACAGAACTGTTGTCTACACAACAGTAGACAAATAGCCTATTAATTCCACTGTATTAGACAGTCTGGAGTATCATGAAACATGTCGTGGCTCAGCGTGTTGTATTACTGTAGACCCAAAAACATCACCTGATGCCAGATTTAAAAAGTACGACGGCGTTTTAGTGCCACCACAAAAAAAACAAAAAAAACCATCTAAAACTACGAGATTAAAGTCGTAATATTTCGAGAATAAAGTCGAAACTATACGAGATTAAAGTCGAAATGTTTCAAGAATTTAAATCTTTGAAATTAAAGTGATAATATTTAGTAGCTATAGTGCACCCAGCAATCGCAGTAATGTTTTGCTTTGTTGCTTTTGATATAAAACAGCTCGGCTTTTAAATTAATGTGTTTTTCCTGTTTGTTTCAAGTGTACAGCAAGATATAAAAGTGAAGGAACATCAGAAGGCATGGGAAAACAGGCTATAGACTTATTTATAATGAAGTCTCATTGTAATCAGGAAAATTATTGATTTACACTGCCGCTTAAACTAAAGAGATTTCAGCTATATATCAGGCTATAATATATATGTCATGTTGTAACATACATATTGTTTGTATTTAAAATACAACTGGCTATAAAACTGGCAGATTTTAAAAAGCTGAGACTTTGGAATATCTCCAGGTGCTCCCAATCTAGGCCGATTTTATTCTCGTAATATTTCGACTTTAATCTCGTAGTTTTGGATTATTATTTTTTTTTTGGTGGCACTAAAACGTCGTCGTAAAAAAGGCAATATGGGGAAGTGCAAATTGTGCTATAGGAAAAATCAGTCTATTCGAGGTATGCAACCTTCCATCTCGATCATTTCTGGCCAGCTTTCGTACTTATTGGTTTCCCTGTCGTTCTTTATGTGCTGAAAAAGACAGAAAAGGGAAACAAGTTGATGGATCTGACAAGGTTTTCATTGCCTAAAAATAAGCACATAAATGGTTGAATTTAGGAATAGCATTACCTGCTCAAAAGTGACTTGTGTTAGGGTTTTCTTCCCTCCCACAAAGAGCCAGTTATCTCTGAAATTTAACTGGGAAATATATGAACTGCCAAGCTCTGCAATAAGTGTCCTTGCTTCATCATTAAGTCTGTCATGAAGGAATCATATAAATTATGACATGATGAGACAACACCACGATAAGATGCATATACATGATGAAACCAGAGACAGAAATTCTACTCTACTTTGTGGCTGGATCATCAAAAGTGGCGATCAACACGAGAGAACCATCCTTGATTGACTTCAGAAACTCTATCAGCTCCTCAACCTCTGTCAGTAACATAAGAGTTATTATATACATGTGAATTGAGAATGCAAATCAGTATTTATAATGCAAGATTTTCAAGGCGTAGAGAAGTAAAGACTTACTTCCATTCCACATATTAAAGCTGGCAGTGTTGACGTGTTCACCTGTGTCTTCTGAATTTTGTATGAATAATTAAACATTAAAAATTAGCATTTATACCTACAAGTACACTGAACCGTAACTTTAAATGTTTCTACAAAATATTCTAAAAATATTATATTATACATTAATATATTATAAGACAAAACTTTTACATTTTAAATGAGTTATCCCAAAAGTATCCCAAAAACATGTATAAAAAAAGAGATATACACAAAGATAATAAATACAATTAATTAAAAATACAAAATAATAATAATGAAGCCAAAAGCAAAACTTTGTACCTTTTTAAAGCAAAATTACAAAGTATACTACCGTTAATAACAGCAATATTCATTCCTTGTCGGTTTCCTCGTCTGTCTCCCTCTATTATCCTAAAACAAAATGGCAGAACTAGTTTAAATTCTGTTAAAAAGCACTTACAACATTCCTATAATTATTCATTAAAAGTACAGACAATATGACAACTTCAAGTCTTTACATTTTCCCCTCAAAACATATTCGAGGTCCAACGATGTTTGTTGCACCGCTGTACATCCTAAATGTATAATCATCTCTAGGACATGGTTTTGGAAGGCCACATTTGCCTTTAGGACCTGATAAAAAACACAGAAACAGACATTAAAAGCACACCCTTTTTTACACTGTACCAGACCAGATTATTTAATAGTACCTTACCATCATCTCTGTGATTACTGGCTTTCTGTTGAAAAGAAGCTGCTCCCCCCACTGACCTTTCTGGGTACAAACACATAAAACATGCATTGTATATATTTCAGAAGGAACTATAAAAAAAAAAACACGTATATATGCATACATAAAAACAAAAATCAGTTCAGTTTTTACAGTACATGCATAAATAAAAGTAACTCACCTACTAAGTTTGATAATGTTAATTCAGGATTCATCTGCAGGAGTCTGAGGACAAGGCTTATGGATATTATGAGGGCAGCCACCATGAAAACGAATCTCAATTTTTCTGTGAAAGCAATTTATGTGTGATTATGTATAATTCTCATTAATACAGTAATATTCATCTTTGACTGTAGATTTAATGTCCACATATTATCTTGCTCCTAATATGGTGAGTTCAGTAAAAAAAAGAAAAAAGAAAAGACAATTAAGTACATATTACAGTTTTAGACCATGTTGGTCATTTATAGCCTGAGATCAACCTGGTTAATTAAGCTGGTTAGATCTTTTACATCACCTCAGACCAGTAACAAAACAGAAGCTACCATTTCACAAAACCAGTTTTACCAGTTTAAGCAGACATGTCCTGTTTTTATCAGCAGGAACATATAATACAATGAAAATTAAATTAATAATTAATAATATTGGTCGTCATCGAAGACAATTGCATAAATTATATTTAAGAGGGCTGTGGCATCACAAACAACTTTAAAAGCTGAAAATACATAACTTTTATCTTCTGTCAACTATGCAAAGGTTACATTTGCATTAAAAGTCACTTTCCAGTTTTAATGGTACAGCATTGTGATAAAGAACAATGTCACCAGGAAAATAAACACTACACTGTGCTTCTGAATGAGACATCTAGGTCTTCAAAAACTTAACTTACTTTTGTCTCTCTGTCTCTTGTGTAGCAAAAGGGGACCAACTAGAAATAAAAACGCCAACATAAACATAAAATAGAGAGGGGAAAGAGACAGAAAGAAATAAGGAAGGAAAGAAAAACCAACCTCTCCGAATGTATATCATGACTAAATTATGCTCTGCTCTCCTCAAGGCAACTGTATTCCACTTGAAGTGAAGGTGAAGTAATTCAAGTTAAACAAAACATCACGTTAATTACTAGTTTTTTCTTTAAAAGTTGTCTTTGCTGATATAATTGATCATACTGCTCTAGACTTTAGACTCGTTAGGATGACTAATGACAGTGCAAAGGTAGTGCATTGTATGTAAACCCTATTCCGTCCAACTTGATTAACTCGTTCTTTAGGATTCCGGCTAAAACACAGCTAGTTCGTCAGCTTGCATGCGAAAAAGTATGTTTGCTCTCGTTTCTGATTATCTCTGAACACAAAATTGATAAAAGAAACACAGCAATTAGTCTGTGGCTGCTAAATGAGGTATAAAGCAGTATATCCTACTCATTTAGAAGAACGACTCCCTTCGTATGTCCGCGTAGTATTTACAAGCAATTATTATGAAAAGGAGACTATTGTCCATTTGTGGATGCCGTAGCCCCGCGGCTGTTTGCGTTTGTAGTTCTGTCGTTCAGCTGCCGAGCCGCTAGATGGCGGTGTCGATTACAGGAGCACACAGGGATAGCTGCAGACCACAACATCCAGGGGGCGTTGTTGGATACACATCTAGGAGGTGGAGATGGGTAGGATTAGGGATTAGGGTAGGTTTAGGTATATTAAGGAGGGAGTAGTTGGATCTTTATCCATCCACGCCCCCTGGATGTTGCAGTCTGCAGAGAGACGCTCATCAGCACAGCACAGGCAGACGTTTGTTTACTTCTGTATATAGAATTTTTACATATTTTATATAATATATACATTTATAATAATTATTATATATATAATTTACACTTATAGAGTGTAAGTCTGGGGAACACTATAGCAGCCTTCAGTAAAATGAAACAGTTTCGGATTCGTTTAAAAAAAAAGATCCTTTCAATGATTCAGAGTCGGCTATTTCTTTTTAGAGACAATACCTTTATGGTGCACTTTCAGATTGGAAACTTTGCAGGATGTTTTCAATTGTACAGCTGTGTTACACACTGCCTGAAAGGTCATTTTAAGTCCATATAGGGGCCCTTTAATTGGAAACTGTTTTGTTATCATGTGATGTCATGGACGTTTGATTTAAGATCTTGCACCATCCTTATAGTGCTCCTCTGCTTCTCCATTAGAATTTATTATTAAGTTATGTCATGGAGAAGTGCTGAAACATTACCACACCACCCATGTTATGAAATTAACCTATATATATATATATTGCTAGGAAAATCTACAATTTTAAAATGTCTGTTCAATTATACATTGCATAACTGAATATTTGACTGATGCAATATCTCTCTCTTTGCGTGACACATCTTGTAATGATCTGGATTTATATCCCAAAATTTTCAAAAGGGAGTGTCATTATCTACTCCCCCTGTAAAACTGTTAAAAAGTAATCTGTGTCTTGTGTGAATCATTTGATGAGCAACGGAAGAAGGCTGTGTCTGACTCTAATATTGGGAGTTAGTTGCATTTTGTGAGCAGTTTGCAATTTTCTTATTCCTGCTTTTTAACCCTTTTTTGTGCCTAATGTTTTGACAACCAACACAAAAAGATAATGGCAAAATAGGAATTAAAGTCATTCATCACAAAATTAACCTTTTCACAAACTGATATATGAACTAGGTGCACTGTGTTATGCATGCAAACAAAACACCATCATAGTAGCAAACATTGACAATAAAATAATGAACATTAATTTAACAACATAAGATGTAAGGTATGCTACAACCCTACAGAAAAAAGAAAGAAAAATAATTATTCAAAAGGAAAACCAATGAATGAAGTGTCACACAATTTGAGTGTCATTTTGGCGTTTACTGACAGCATTCACACTGGACAAAGTTCATGTTAGATAAGAATGATATCTGATCTCATTTTACATCCTTAAACTTTAAATTATAAATTTGAATTATGGTTAATCCCGACTGTCACACAAGTTGTCAGTTAAATACCAACAAATAATGGTTACTGGGTAAATTATTCATTCAGAAGACTTACTTTTGTCATATTCATTTAGCAATAGGCATATTATCACACATCAAAAGCGCGTAACTTAAGGTAATACATGTACAAGACATTTTAAGCAATTTTTAAAAATTCTGTCTTTCTTTATTTTTGCATTTCTGATGCTCAACAGGCCTATTATTTTTGCAAAAATATCTCCTCATTTACGTTGTCTTTTTATGAGATCAGACTGTTCTAATATAATGCCATTGCAAAGTTTGTTCCCTAGTCTCCTGAGGTATACTCACTTGGTAGTTCTGATCATGTTAGTAGGACATTTTATTATTTAAGAATAGGAGTTAGATATTAGATAATCGAATTTGATTGCCTTGGCGACAGCACTGAGAACTTTCACTGAGAGTCTTTCTGCAGCTCAGATTGTTTCTCCACTAGGTAAAGCCAAGCGACTGTTTTTATCAGTCATTCAGCAGGGTAGCTCTGGAAACAATGATTTGAGAAGTCCATTACATCAAGAGAAATGTTTTCCTCAAAAAACATAATTTCTTTACGACTGAAGAAAGAAAGAGATTAACATCCTGGGTAACTAGGGGGTGAGTACAATATCTGTACATTTTTCTTCTAGAGGTAAACTACCCAACTCCATTAAGGTAAATTAGAGCCCATCAGAGTGGAGTTCACTGTCAACTACTGTCACATTTTCTGTTTTGTTATACTATGAAGTTCTTATTTGTTTGGGGTTTTTTTCCAGCTGGCTTTGTACTTGGGTAGTTGTTTTATTTTATTATTTATTGCTTTACCGTATCACAGTGTTATTGTAGTAGACTACATTTTACTATATTTATCAATGACATGTAAGACATATGTTGTGATAATACAATTGTACACAGTACATAGTATAAAATATATTGTATCTTGATGAATATATTATGAATAATATTAATATATTTTGTGTTATTACAATAAGGCAACTTGTTTTAAATCCTAATATAGTTGCAAAATACAGGTCATGCA
Organism: Enteromius mattozi; assembly: GCA_032359235.1. NCBI lineage: Eukaryota > Metazoa > Chordata > Actinopteri > Cypriniformes > Cyprinidae > Enteromius > Enteromius mattozi. The sequence goes on along the minus strand of JAUMHE010000085.1, from coordinate 8,432,448 downwards.
TTGCACATAGTTTCTGTTTACCTACACATATGTACATAAGTAAGATATGCTCATGTAGAAAATCGGTTTAATACAAACCACATAATTTCAGAATAGGTGCCCTTTAGTTATAAAATACTTACAGTATAAATGCTTTATAATTTTGCAGGCTATTACCCCATTATTCCCCAAACTTTGGTTATTGTTCCCTTATATTTACAAGTACTGTAGGTACTGTGGAGGTACTCTGTAGTTACAAATAGGTACGCTATAAATTCTGTTTACACGGAACATTGCGGGATGTAAAGCATTACCAGTTATGACAATATAAATGTATTTTAAAAGCTTTAATGTTAGGTGGGATTAATCATGATTAATTTCAGAAATAAAATTAATTAATTAGTCAAAATTTTAAGCGATTGACAGCAGGACAGTATTCCTAAAATGTTTATTGAGAGTAGTCAACTTTTACATGTCTTTACTTTTGTTGACCCTCCAAGAGCTTTGGAGAGTATGCTTACACAGAAGAGCGGTGATGCAGAGAGACACAGAGGTAACAAATTGTTAAATAAAGTTATTTTTATTTTCTTTGCTTACAAAAAAGATTCAGATTTTAACCTGAAATAGTCATGTTTTAGAAGAAATCTTTCTCAATTTGTGCTGCCTCCTCCAGAGGAATTTCATCATTGATCTGCTGTTGTCCTCTACACTTCACCACAATGTAACCTTTGCGAAGAGGAATCATTTTGTTGTGAACAACTTGAGGTCTGGCTTGGTCAAAATGGCTGTAAAAAAAAAAAAATGTTGTTTTGTAAAATGTGATAATATATTTGGTGATATATTAGATATTGTGTGGATCATCTACTTCATTACCAACAGTTCTTATGCCCTCGGGATCTACTTCTTGTCCCATTTTCAGTGCTTCTGTTGTTGCAATGTCAGTGTTACAAGGGACCATTACTAGGTTTATAGTCTAACGGTTCTCAATAAATTTCATGATCAGACGTTTGATCTACAAGACATGAGGACAAGGCATGAAGTTTTGACAACTAGATTCTAAAAGTTCTGTAATTCATATATTCAGCATGTAAAATAAGTATTAAACACGTCACCATTTATCTCATATTTCTTACAGTTGTATTTGACTTGAAAGTTTCACCAGATGTCGGTAACAATCCATGTCGGTGAATTCATACATACATAGCGATCACACTACATGCATACCATGCCTTAGACCCAACTGAACCATGCTTTAGCCAGCCTCTTCCAAGCAAGCCAGGAATGGCTAAACGAACCGAGCCCAAGCGCAGTATAGAGCCAGGGGCGGAGTGGCAATCGGGACGAAGGATTTACAACGTGGATCACAAATTTAGCGGGCGCGAGGCGACCGCGACTGGCCTGAGCTTATCAGAATCATTGAGGTTACTAAATTCTCCGCGAATATTGGTGTGGGCCAGTGCGGCCCAGCCCACACAGCTTCTGGAGAAAGGCTTTAAAACTACTAAAATTACTAGGTTGTTGTTTTTCATGTTTTCTGGGTTGGTAGATGAACCTGAGTATAGCACTTTACCATGGATTAAAAAAAGAATTTAATAAGTCACCTTCAAATTGACTGTGCGTCATAAAAGCATTTTGATATTTGAGAAATGAGCCTGCATCTCCTGCAATGCATCAATGCCATCCACATAAAAGTTCACCAATTAAATAACAAGCTACCCCTATGTGCAGTGGCGCTATAATGGGGGGAAGGTTAGGAGATTGTGGTTAGCGGCTGTTAGAAAGTTAGCAGGTTTTTTACTGTGGGGAACGTGGAATGCGATTTCTACCGAGGGGAAATGCAATTTCTGCATTTGAGTCCTTTTTCCCAGAAAACCTTTACGATACAAGACTAGTGAGCTTCACTAGAGTTCCCCTCTGAAGCCTTCAGAGGGCACTCCAGCCCGGACTATGATCACTGTTTGTCTGTCTCTCCGTTCTCTGTTCAGGACTTTTATTATGAACATTTGTCTCCTCCCAGCTTGTTTGTTGTCATGGTTGCCCATTAGTTCCTCCGCCCCCTTGTCTTGTATTCACCTGTATTTAAGGACTTGTTTGTGTGTTCCCAGTCACTGATCATTGTGGATGTACGTGTGATTTCTCTCCCTTTGTAAGCCTTTCGTGTCCCTTGTGTTTTCTGTTTGATTTATTGTTATCAACCTTGCCTGTCCGGATCTTCGCTCTTGCCTTGCCCTCTTGGATACCGTTTGCTGTTCGCCCGACCTCTGCTACGCTCTGTGGACTATTCTTTTGTCATTGCCTCTGATACTCCTGTTCACCGTGTTACCGACCCTGCTTGTCTCCACCCTGTGTTCATAATAAAGAAGCCTGCGTTTGGATCCGCTTTTCCTCGTCATCCCTCTGAAGTGTTACAACTAGTCAGTATTTAGGTCTCAAGCTATAAAGTTTAAAATTGAGAGATGAAATACTTTCTACATTTAAGTCTTAACCCCCTGTTTTATGTAAACACTGAAAAGAAATGTTTCAACCTGGTTTAACATGTTGTTCAACTTCCAAGAGATCCTTAAGTTTGAATTTCTTCTCTTCGTAAGTTGAACATGCCATCTTTCCACTTGTCAGTTGGCCAGAAACTTTAAGTTTACCTGCAACGTTATATGGTTTAAATATGATTTCGTAAAATATAGAGCCAGCTGCAAATCCTGTGTATTGCTAAGATTTCAGTCGGTGTTCCCCTGTCTCATGTATGGACTCTTATTTTGAATTGTTTGTTTCCCACTGTCTCTGTGTTCACTTGTTTCTCTGCTCCCTTGTTAGTTTCCCTAATAACTGATTAGCTCCTCCCTCTTGTTGCCTCTTGTCCTGTCATTTTAAAGCCTGTCTGTTCCTGAGCCAGACGCAGAGTATTGACTTAATTCCCCCTGTATTTCTGTCTAGCCTTGTTTTGCTGTGTGATATTTGTTCGTGTACCGACCTTTGCTTTGCATTTGGATTTTTGCTCTGTCTTGCCCCTTTTGGATACTGTTTGCTGATCGACCGACCCTCACTAGTCTACTGGACTTTTCCTGTTTTTTTGCCTTCACTATACCCATTTGCCTTTGTTTTGACCCTGCCTGTTCTACCAACCTTGTCTTCAATAAAACCTGCATATGGATCCGCTTGCTTTAGACCCATTCATTACACACACACACACACATCTCAATAAATTAGAATGTTGTGGAAAAGTTTATTTTTATTAAGTTTATTTTTTAATTATTTCAGTAATTCATATCAAATAGTGAAACTCGAGTATTAAATAAATTCAGTGAACACAGACTGAAGTAGTTTGAGTCTAAATCATCACAATTTAAAAGAACCAAAGACTTAAACTATATGAAGCATTGTGTAAACTATATGGTGGTGGCATTGTGTTGTGGGGTTGCTTTTCTTCAGCTGGGACTGGGCGAATGGTCAGGATTGAAGGGAAAATGGATGCTGCCAAGTACATCGAAATTCTTGAGGAAAACCTGCATCCCTCTGCTAGACAGCTGAGGATGTGCAGGTCATTCCAACACAATGGCCCTAAACATACTGCCAAAACAACAACAAAATGGCTAAGGGTTGGAAGGTGAATATCTTTGAGTGGCCAAATCAAAGCCCTGACCTAAACCCAATCGAAAATCTGTAAATGGATTTGAAGAGAGCAGTCCATTGCTGCTAACACAGAATTTGACTGAACTTGACCAATTCTGCAAGAATGAATGGGCAAATGTTCCCCAATCAAGATGTGCAAAGATAGTACAGACATATCCAAAAAGACTGAAAGCAAAAGGTGTCTCTACAATGTATTAAATCAAGGGACTAATAATTTAACCAACTCTGTTATTCTATTTGTTTGTTTTCTTTTATTAGTTTGAAGAACTGTAGTAAGAGGTATGATGATATGATGATCATCATATATAAATCTATAAATATATATAAGTGCTGTCAGACATTTATAAATATATAAATGTATATACATGTATACTGTGTGTCTTTATATGTACATAATAAATATGCACAGTACACACATATATATATATTATGTAAACAAAAACAAAAGAATAAATCCAATAAACAAGCAAGGGTCAGGGTAATTAAGGCAATCAAGAAACTAGGAGCAGTCCAGGGTCAAAACACAACGAAACACTGAAAGGAAAACACACAACTTAGAACACGAAAATGGCTAAGCAATAATCAGCTCCAAAGAGCGGGTGAGAGCTTCCTTTATACTAGACACAAGGGAACACATGACAAAACCTAACAACAAGAACAGGAGACGTTTGGATATCTTTGAAGCAGAATTTTCTCTTTATTCCGAAATCTCTCTTCGTATCGCTGTAGTTGTCAAAGTCGTCTGACTCATCTCAATCGTCTAAATTGTCTGACTAAGGCAGTGTTACATTGTAGTTCATATAGGTTTCAAGAAGGAGGGGTACATAGAGGTGGAGGCAATTGAAACAAAGCATGCAAATTAAGTATTCAGGTATAGCAACCTTCCCCAATTGAAATACCCTATATGTTCAGCATGTTTATTTTATAAGAAAATAAAAAGGAGTAACATTAGATACATTAGATGTATTTAGAGATATAACCTCTAGCCATTAAAAAAATTGCTAATTGCTTTCTCAGCAGAAGTCAAGCGATTCAGACGAGCTCTTAGGTCTTTGCGTTTCTTGCTGACATCTGAGTCCTCAGACAGGAGCTCATGCACATTTGTTTTTTCCAGTAATTTCATCATGTCAGTACTCAGGAGCTCAGCAGTCTCCTCCAACATGTAAAAGGTGATCATCAAGGGCAGTTGGTCAGACATTCGCTGCACCACAATCTGAAAGAAAACATTTAGATAAGTTACGTCCTCACAACACAAACACAATGCCATTAGTTACTGAAAACTAAGAAGATCTACCTCATAATATGTCTCCATCATTTGACTGTACTTGCATTGCTTGTCAAAGACAGGTAACTCCTTTTCTGAAAATTTCTCATTTGTAATCTCACTCAAGATTTTCAGGAAAATGGCATCTTGAGTATAGATCCTGTTTTCCATTTTAAACTGCTCTGAGATCCTCTGCTCTGCCTTTTCTAGTTGAATTAACTGAATGTTGTTGATTTTGTCCTATAGAGTCAAGTAAAGAAGTACATAGGAAAGAAAACTCTATCACACTGGACACATTTTTGCAAAAAAACGATCTTTGCAAAATTTGAGGAACAATTGTGGGGCATTATTTACCTTAGTAATGTCTTGAAGGACATGATAGTTCTGGAAACACTCACTCACCACGTTAGTGAATTGCTTAATGATGATGTCTTCAGTTATAAAATACATAATGAACAATTAACATAGATGTGCCAAAACTATTAATCATTCAAGTGCCCCTATTACTATTTTTAAGGCTCCTACAGAAGGTTTACATGCATGCAAAAAAAAGGCTTTTGTTTTCTCAAAATATGTGTTTAATATCACCTCATTTTCCAAAATTTTCAAACGATTTGTTCAAAGCAGTTCTAAGACTCAATCTCTCTAAACCCCTCCTTTCTGTGAGCCTAATCAGCTCTGATTGGTCAGACGGCCCAGTCTTTTGTGATTGGTCTAAATATCTAGATTTCTGGGCGTTTTCAAACTGCAAGGTGTTTCTAAACCATGCAATCAAAATGATCCCCCCTGACCAAACCCCAACCCTAAACCTTTCGAATTACTAACAACTGGTTAGGCTCCACTAACAGACTCCATTCATTATTTTGGGAGACAATAATTTTATTTATCATGCACTTTTGGATTTACAACTTTGCTGATCGTTAACATTACACACTGCATGAAAGGCAATATTGGAAATGGCATAATGGGGCAGTTTAAGTCCTTGACCTCATCTTTTGGTTTTATAATGGAGGCTCTCCACTATGATCAGAAAGTCAAAAAATACAAATATCTGTGATGGTACCTTTTATGGCATTAAGTACATCCATGGATGGATCCTTAAGTTTGGCCACATGGTCCTGCAGAATCTTCTTAAATATTCTGTGGTTGCTGAAGCCAGGCAGTTCCATCCCTCTGTTATTCTCAATTAACTCTTTTGAATTATTAACTTGTGGAAACAATATAGATTTCTTGTGAAATTAATTGACCTTTTAATTTTTATTAGAAATTCTGTGCTTCTTAAATGTTAAAATATACTCACATGATGTCTTTGTACTGTTAAGATAATCATTCCATTTCTTGAATTCAGCACGAATCTGGACAAACATATTTTGCTCAGTTGTCATCGATTCTCCTAATGATAGGAACGTGATTTTCTCATTGAATCCATTTAAGGTCTGTCAGTAAAAAATAATAGGCCTATTTGTTATATATGAGCATGTTACATAATGATTATACAGGACATGTATGGATGGTAAAAGAAGTATTATCTGAACAAAGAGCATTTTCAGTGACTGTTTACAGAGAACATGGAATTAATTGAAATGATGCTTGTAAGAAAAAAATATATTTGAGATTAATGTTATTGCAAAATGTTTAGTCACAAATGCAATCTCATATTGCAAGTTTATAACTTGCAATTAAGACTTTTTTCCTCACAGTCTAAATTATCACAATTTTGATATTTCATTTTTTTCTGAATTCTAATAATTTTATGGACAAATGGTTATGTTTGTATCAGAAAATTATTTGATGTTTAAGAAATATTTTGGTGCATTTGATCTTGAAGGTTTCCAGCAGATTGGACCCTTATGATAAGTTTCAGAAGCAAGAATATTTGATGTCTTAAGGTACTTTAATAAGGAAATTCTTGGTTCCCTCAAGGTCTTCTGGTGGTCCATCCTCATAGTCCTTAAGTGAGCTCTTCACATTCCAAAACTGCTTTTTTATCTGAGCATGAAGCTTTGGCAGTGATTTCTGACAAAGGCAGACAAGACACAATTTGATTATAGTATTTCAATCCATCCTGCCACAAAGTGCAGTTCACTAAAATCATGATTTTGAGGCATTTAGAAACTTACTTTGATATGCTCAACAAGATCCTGAGTGAGTTTGACGGCAAGAAATTTAATAGTTGCTTTATCCTCTTCCAAGAGGCATCTGTTGAAGAATAAACTTTTTGTTCATGGACTGTAGGTTGATTTAAAAAAACAAACAGAATGGGCATCACACATATACAAACATTCATTTAAAAAAAGTGCTTAACATATTAAAACAAAATCACCATATCGGTAGGTTTTGAGCAACCTGGTCTCAAAAAAATATTTACCTCTGTGCACTTTTTGTGCAACACTTTTTATGTACCTGCATGTTTCACCGCCGTTTCAAAGTGAAATGTCCACTGAGTTGAGATAAAACACAGGTTTAATATGTGAACCCTCGCACATTTTTTATTACTTTGACATAGGTAGGTATTGTTGTGGATATGTGTGATGCTACTGTTCAAAAGCATCCGTTTTTAACTTTCCCAGCATATTAATACTGTTCTGAAGTCATAACATGATATTCTTTAAGAATATGAGCGAAAATTATGCTATTAATAAAAACTCTGTAAATTTGTGTGAAAAGGAATAAAAGGTGTCAGAGTTTTACTGCCTCTAGTGTCCATTTCTTTTGGAAACTGCAGTGATATGTACCTGTTGGTACGTATTTTGTGTCTCGCTAAAAAAAGTGCACCAAGGTATGTTTATGCCATGAGATCAGGTAGGTTTTGGCAGAGATTTTCCATATGACATTTACAATCTGAATTAACCCTGCCTCACATAGGTCTTTTTAAAATGTCATATTATTTGACCTTTATTAACCTTTATATACAAAGTCATAAGGGTCTGCAGGGGTCCTTTCTGTAATATTATTGTCTTAATGCCCCCCCCGTTGTACAGTGTATGTCATACTGTACGGCTTTGATTTTTTGAACAAATGTTTTTCTAAAATATTAATAAAGAGTGAATCTCTTGATTAAAACAGTGCAAAACAAGTCATCTGGATGCATATATTTTTGGGAACAAATATATTAATTATAGCCTATTCTCAGATATTAACCTGAAATAGTCATGGTTTTGGAAGAAATCCCTCTCTGTTTGTGCTGCCTCCTCCAGAGGAATTTTATCATTAATCTGTTGTTGTCCTCTACACTTCACCACAATGTAACCTTTGCGGAGAGGAATCACTTTGTTGTGGACAATAGCCAGAATGTTCTCCTCTGTTCCCTTGTCTATGAGGTCTGGCTTGGTCAAAATGGCTGTGAGAATGAAAAATATTTATTTTATAAGTCTACTTGCTGAGAAACATGCTGCAAAATATTTGGTGAGATTTTAGATATTGTGCAGATCATCTGCTTCATTACCAACAGTTCTCATGCCCTCAGGATCTACTTCTTGTGCCATTTTTAAGGCTTCTGTTGTTGCAATGTCAGTGTTACAAGGAACCACAACCAGGTTTATAGTCTCAAGTTTCAGAATATATTTCATGATCAGACGTTTGATCTACAAGACAAAGACTTAGTTAAAAAACTGTACTTATACTAGTTCAATAATAAATGTGGTGTGCAGCTTATATGACCCACCTGTTTTCCAATATCCTCTGGTTGACCTTCTACCGGGACTCTGGCAATTCCAGGGAGATCGATTAGTGTGAGGTCACACACATCTGGTGACATGACCTCTAAAGTGATGAGCTCATCACATATTCCTACCCCCCTTCCTGCCAGCTCATTCTGGGCTGTAAAACATAAACTGCAGAATTAGCTGTTAACTGCTGAATTAAATATTAGCTGTTAACTAACGTTCATTGGGGGGAAAAAAATTCTTTAAAGCAGTGAGAATAAAGACATATTCATCAAAGTCAAGCCATTTTAAAGAGACTAAATAAACAAATATTTCAGTGTTCACATTTTATATGTAATTGCGAACCTTTTTGCCTTCAAGTACATTTGTATAGAAACAATAGATAGATTCACTCAAAAAAATGTTTTGGTCTTGATTTAAACTTTATGCAATTCAATTACTTGGCAAATTTCCATGCATTTAGATTACATAACTTTAACATAAACAAATCAAATAAACTTAAAGTGATTTAAACGCATCAGTCATATGTGAATGAAACAGGTATATTTATGTAAAAGTTGACAGCAAAGTCCCCAGACTGCTCAGTGTTCATGTGTTTCTACACTACAGAGTGTTCAAGTAGCTTTGAAGCAGTGTTAATGAGGAGTTAATGAGACAATTCTGTGATGATTGAGTGTTAATGATGAACAGCTGCTGTTATCACAGAAGAAGAATCACTGAAGGAAAGAGAAACACAAGAACTACAACTAACTTCAGCCACAGATGAAGATGAAAGAAGACATTACATCTCTCAAGAGCTGATTAAACAACTCCACAAGCAGCATCAGACTGACTTTATTTCTGTCAGACTTCTAGAGAAGCTCTAACTAACAGAGGTTTAGATGTTTTGTTTCATTTGAATTCAAAGAGACCAGTGTTTCCTTTTGTTCCTTCACCCTAGATGTTTTTTTGTTTTTTTTTTAACCAGGCAAGACAGATTAACAACAGGTTTCTTATTTACAACTGTGGCCTGGCAAAGGCTGAGCCTTTAGGAGGAAGTAGGGAAACTCATAAAAATAAAACATTTTAAGAAATATAAACAAAATTATGAAAAAGAAAAGAAAAATAAGAACAAAAACAGTAAATAAGTTACATATTAAAAAACGAACAAAGAACAGTGCAGCAACAATGAATAAGCAATGAATAAGAGCAGCTAATCTAAACAGCTACACACGTCTTTAAGGTGAGCTGAGATCAGAGATTGAAAAGCAGATGGCGATGCTCTCTTTTCAGTCTTCTTTTTTTTTTCTTTCTGGTTACTAATTGTCACGATTGAGACGGGAGGCGGCGTGCGGATCCATATGCAACTAGTTTATTATCAACACAGAGTCAGTACAGGCAGAGTCGGAGTAACGGCAAACAGGAACATAAACGCATAGACGTAAGAATAATCCAGTAGACGAAGCGAAGGTCAGACGATCGGCGAACTAAATCCAAGAGGGCAGAGACGAGAGAGAATATCCAAGGCAGGCGGAGTCCATAACGATAAATCCAATACAACGAGACACGAATGGCTTGACAACGGGAGAACACAGGATACATCCAACATTGACCAGCAAATTCACACAGAGACAGCCAGGACTTAAATACACATACAAACAAGGCTAGGGGTGGAGAAACGATGAGTAGTCATGGCAACAAACAAGGTGGGAGGAGACAAGAGTTTCATAATAAAAGTCCAGGGCTGGAAACGGAGACAAACACACAAAGAAATACACATAGTGCTGGAGTGCCATCCAGTGGAATGTGCTGGCACTTCCAGCTGAGCCGTTACACTAATGTTATGTGTTTGTAAAACAGAGAAAGCGATCAACATGGTTTGATGATCAACTAATCATGTGTCTATATTGAAAAAATATTGTTGCTTTGGCTGTTGTATTATTTAAATAGTGTTATTCAATCAAGTATTTATACATTCAGTAACATGAGATCCAGCAGTGCTAGGTCAGTTTAACGTGTAAGATTTTAAAAACACTTTACAACACTGAAATGTCTGTTCTTCATCAGACACTACACACTCAGACATGAAGAATCATCTCGACAGTGGTGACAATCAAAAATATATTCAGATAAATCTCTGAACATCACAAAAAAAAAAAAAATTCACAAGAAGAACAGCAAACTTAGTTTAGCAACATCACTTTGTGCACAATGTGATTTGTTAATTGTTGAAATTATCTAAACTTTATAACACCACTTGATTTGAAACAAATATATTTAAATACTGCTACAGCAAAACATTATCTGTACAAACAGAAATGGGATTTCAAATTAGATCAATGGATGATCTGCTCAAAACTGTACTTTGGCTTTGCTGGAACTAAATGTGTTTTATGAACACACAAAAAAAGCAACCAGTACAATAATATGTAAATGTCAGGGTCAAGAGTCCAACAAAAGGAAACACTGGTCTATTTGATGGTGATTTTAAATAAATAATCTAAATCTCTGTTAGTTAGAGCTTCTCTAGAAGTCTGATAGAAATAAAGTCAGTCTGATGCTGCTTGTGGAGTTGTTTAATCAGCTCTTGAGAGATGTAATGTCTTCTTTCATCTTCATCTGTGGCTGAAGTTAGTTGTAGTTCTTGTGTTTCTCTTTCCTTCAGTGATTCTTCTTCTGTGATAACAGCAGCTGTTCATCATTAACACTCAATCATCACAGAATTGTCTCATTAACTCCTCATTAACACTGCTTCAAAGCTACTTGAACACTCTGTAGTGTAGAAACACATGAACACTGAGCAGTCTGGGGACTTTGCTGTCAACTTTTACATAAATCTACCTGTTTCATTCACATATGACTGATGCATTTTAATCACATTAAGTTTATTTGATTTGGTTATGTTAAATTTACATAATCTAAATTCATGGAAATTTGCCATATAATTGAATTACATAAAGTTTAAATCAAGACCACATTTTTAGATAGATAGATAGATAGATAAATACATTATTCATCCCAGAGGGAAATACACAGTTTCTAGCAGTATCCACAAACATAGGTAATAGATAAAATAGGAAGGAATATAACAAAAATAAATAAATAAATAAAACTAAAACCAAATTAATATACAAAAATAAATCAAATAACAAAAAATATTACAAAATATAACTACGTACTAAGTACTATGTACATGTACTATGTAACTATGTACTAAGGTTACAGACCTATGTTCCAAAAACTGTTTTATGCAAAAACTCTTTGACCAGTGGCCTAATGTGGTGCAGCACCACCCGCTCCATGGTCTTCATCATGCAAGACATCACTGCGACAGGCCTGAAGTCATTCAGCTCTCCAGGGAGTGGTTTCTTTGGGACTGGGATGATGCAGGATGTTTTCCACAGCTGAGGTACCCTCTCCTGCTCCAGGCTCAGGTTAAAGATGCACTGTAAAGGGTCTCCCAATTCCATTGCGCAGGCTATCAGTAGTCGTGGAGATACTCCATCTGGGCCTGCAGCTTTACTGGGAAGGAGCGTCCTCAGCTCTCTTCACACCTAGGCTGCTGTGATCATGGGTGCTCCATAGTCGTTTTCAGAGGGTCAATTGAAATCAGAGGTGTGGGTGGGGGGGTTCAGTGTACTGAGGTGTGAATGAGTCATGAAACCTGTTGAAGAAATTGTTCAGCTGGTTCGCCATTCCCACACCTCCTTCAATGGGGCTACCCTGCTTCGAGCTGCATTCAGTTATTGTCTTCATCACGCTCCACACTTCCTTCATGCTGTTGTTTTGCAACCTCTGCTCCAGCTTCCTCCTGTACTGTTCCTTTGCCCCCCTGAGCTTGACTTTTACTTCCTTCTGCACTCGCTTAAGTTCCTGTTGATGTCACTTGTGATCCAGGGCTTGTTGCTTACCTAGCAGTGTACAGTTCTTACTGGAACAACAACATTCATGCAGAAGCTGATGTAGCCAGTAGTGCAGTAAACAACATCCTCAATATTTTCACTGTGTGGCCCCTGCAGTATATCCCAGTCTGTGTCCCCGAAGCAGTCTCTCAGGATCTGCTCAGCATCAGGAGACCACTTTCTGAATGAGCGTGTGGTTATTGGTAGTCTCTTCACTCTTGGTTTATAGTAAGGCTGAAGCAGAATAAAGTTGTGGTCTGCTTTCCCCAGTGCAGGCAGTGGGGTAGCTCTGTATGCATCCTTTACATTGGCATACAGTAAATCTATGGTCTTATTTCCCCTGGTGTTACAGTCCACATACTGGTAGAAAGCAGGTAGTGTTGTGTTCAGAGTAACATGATTAAAGTCCCCAGAAATTAACACCATCGCCTCAGGATGTTGCATTTGTATCCTAGCAACCGCAGAGTGGATGATGTCACACTCTACCTCCGTGTCAGGACATGGAGGGATGTAAACAATGAGAACAATGGTGTGTCCAAACTCTCTGGGCCAGTAATAGGGACGCAAACTTACGGCCAGAAGTTCGATGTCCCTGCAGCAGTTGGAGATTTTTATGCTCACATGCCTAGGATTACACCACCCCGTGTTCACATAAATGGCGAGTCCTCCTCCTTTCCGCTTCCCGCAGGATTTAGTGTCTCTGTCCGCCCTGACCGTGCTCAAGCCGGTACTTTAGAATATGGAATGCTAGATAATTGTGTATTGCTTATCTATTGCTAGCTTAGCAGCATGCTAACAACATGCTCGAGAGAATATAATTAATACAGAAGTGATACAGAACCTATACCAGAATGTCTATAATAGGGGTCACCTAATTTCTAGTGATTATCATCGTTTTGATTACAGAGACCGTCTCTGCATTTGATAAATAAATAGTTTAATCTC
>JAUMHE010000085.1:8354627-8383437 GCA_032359235.1 Enteromius mattozi | reverse complement strand
AGATAGACAGACAGATAGATAGATGTATTGTAGCTATACAACATACCGCTCCCACGAGGTAAAGCGACTCCTGATAGCGCCTCTAAAACAGAGCTTTTCCCTGAGCTCTGGTCTCCCACCACTGCAATAGCTGGCAGTGCAAGTTCCTTCTCAATCCCGATCCGCCTCATGAAGTCAATCATCTCAATATAGGGCCGAACCTGTGCCTCCCACTGCTGCAGAAATATTCCATTGTTCTCGGGACTTAAAAAACACACACATTCAACAAGTTAGACTGCATTTCTATAAAATGAGAAACGTTGATGATTTGTAGGTAATTTTATCTTGATTTGTCAGTTTTCATGCAGAATATATGTTTTTTTTTATAAATAAATAAATCAAAGTTTTCATTACCCATTTTCATCTGAAGAATCGAAATCCAGAATTTCTGGTGAGCTGTCCATGACTGAGATGATCTCACAGAATGATCCAAAATTTGTTATTATGTAAAAAGTTTATATATTTAAAGTGTAAAATGTTTAGATGAGAACAAAAATATGCTGGAATCAATTAAAGCTTGCTCTGATATCCTTAGACGACAGAACTCTTGGCAAATAAGTGTCAAAGGCAAACGGTGAACCTTATGTAGGTTTTATATTGCTGTGGTTGGGGTTGGGGGTTGGGGGTTGGGGGTTGGGGTGGTCAGACAACTTAACCATAAGCAGAAATTAGCTTTACAAAAAGGAAGCAGTCAGCACTTGAACTGACATTGAGTTCAGAAAAAACAAGGGAAGAACAGAATGCAAATATGCTGTGATTTTGGCAGAATTTTTATGGGAAGTACCTGATTTGTATGCCTACTATATATATGCGTGTTTTGTTCAGTTTAGTTTGTTGTTGTTTTTTTACACTTATCACACTTGGAAAATTATTATTCTCTTAAAGTCCATTTTAACAATTTAACAGAACCAGATTCCACAATGAGTAAATTAATTAAATACAATCACTGTGCTGTATATTTAAAATACGATATTTTAGAAACCAGAATGAGGAAGCAGTGACCCCAAAGCTGACTTGCAAAGTCTAAAAAGATATTAGCATTTCATGCTTAATACAAACCTGCAATGCAGTTTTGGTAAATCATTTGCATAAAGAAAAAAGAGGGTTAATGGGTTGCAGCATAAGTTATTATAATGTATAATTTATTATAAAAAAATACTGTAGATCTAAAACCTCAACATACTATTTAAAAAGTTTTTCCCCCATTGTATGACTACCTGTGACTTTAACTTAGGCTAAGAGCTGCTTGTTGAGAACACTGTTGTATAAAAAACATGCACAACAAAGATGTTTATTTAATAGTATAGAAATACATAAAGCACAGACGTCACTTTAAAACCAAGCAGCTTTCTGTCGATTCAGTGCTCTGGATTTGCAAAATCTTTCACAATCGTGTGGATTCCTATTGCAATGACTATATTTTAATGAGCCTTTCACATTTACAGTTGACTCATTTCATAGTTCCTATGTATTATTTGAAATCATTAAATATGTTAATGTCAATATAATATTAAGTTTGTTAATATAATATTGTGGTAAGCAGACTACAACAGTGAGTCTTGCTCATCCATAAAAAGAAACAAGAGTGAGTCTAAAGATTTTAAGGCACTAAATAAATATGAAAGACAAAAGACTGAAACAATAACTTTAATCTCATTGCATCCAAGGACCTGAAAATAAGGGGGAATAAACTTAACATGAATGATCCATTATGTATTGTACTGAACTACAATAAACTACAGCTCTGAACACATTTCCTCTCCTCAGAAATGTGTCTTGAGAGGGGCAACTTAACCTTGAAACATTTTAATTTAAGTACGTTATTATTTTAAATACCCTCAGAACAAGCTACGCTGACAGTTTTCAGTGATTTCAAAATCTCTCGATTAGTTTTTCGAACAAAAATATTAATCTTTTTCTGTCCTCGGCGTATGGGGAGTCTGGTTCAGTGTGTCCTGTGCCGTTTGTCCCAAGAGCCAAGGCTGTGAAAGTCTCTCTGTCTCTTTCAAGTGCCGCTCTGTCCCGCTCCAGCCTTGCTCTGTCCTGTTCCAGTGAGGCTCTTTCCCGGTCAATCACAGCTCGGTCCTTCTCCAGCTGCGCTCTGTCTCTCTCCAGTGCCGATTTCTCCCTTTCTGCAACGGCTTTCTCGCGCTCCAACAGCACTCGCTCTCGGTCCAGATCTGCGTGCTCCTTCTCCAGCAGCTGGCGCTCTCGTTTGATTTTGGCCCTTTCGAAGTGCAGCTCGTCTTGAGTCTCTGGAGGGCTTTTTTCTATGGGTCTTTCTCTCACGCTTTCTGCTGTATCCGATGAGGGTCCTCCATCAGCTACCGTCGTTTGAGTATTGACCTCAATTACTGAATGTGTCAGTAATTCCAGAATATCACTCCCCATTTCTACTTGATACATCTTCTTGCTGGGCTGGGCTGCACATTCGGACTCATCGGCCAGGTTGGTCAGTAGGGTCGGTTTAGGAGGGTCGTCGTCAGTGGGATCGCCATCTACAGCCTTCTCCATGAGTCTGAACCACCGCCAGGATTCTGGTTTAACCGTTTCAACGTCCTTCGCGAGAGCTTTTAAAACCTAGGGGTGAAAGTTAAAGTAAACTAGAATTGCATGTATAAATGTTGAATTTCTAAGTAGATTTTCCAAAGAACATAAAGCGTGGTGTGCAGCTAAATAAGTAAATAGTTATAATTGAAAATAAAGACAGAGTCTATGTGTCCATCTTACCTTGTATTTGCATTTTAAATTCTCCCACTTTCGTTTTGCTCTTTGAGAAGTAATATTTCCATCCAGGATGGATTTTGTCTCTTGTATGAATAGCCTACAAAAACACACACACTTTGTGATTTTCTCTTTAAAAAGAAGACAAACCTTGGGTTTTAAAATTGATGACCCCTAGGGGGCTACATAAAGTTTGGGTGACACACATGTACGTAAAAATTTGAGATTTATTTATTATTTTATTTTATTTATTTATTTATTTTACAAAACTCTCTAATGTGTTTCTTTAAGATATTAATTAAACATTTCACATTTTTTTATATTATTAAATTTGGCATTTTATTTGTAATTTATGAAATCAAAACATTAATTTCTAAAAACTACATGGAAATCATGAATTCATTCTACCATTATTTGTCTATTTCTGCTAAAGTAAAATATTCTCTTTACATCTGTTCTGTAACTATATTTAGTGTAGTGTAAAAAACATATTACACACACACACACACACACACGTATATATAAAACCCAATTTATTTAATTATTTATTTAATATTAATTATATATATATATATATTATTAAAGTTTTAACTGTAATTAAAGTTTTTAAGGGGCAAACAAATACAGAATTACATATACCTAAATATAACTAAATAGTAACCAAATATTTTCAAAATATTTAATTATTGTATATTATACATTATTATAAAATATTATTATACAAACATATACATTTTTATATTAATAAATTACAATAAAGTCAATAATTAAAATAATATGATGATTAGATTTACATAATATAAATGAATTATCATATATGAATCATTATATAGCAGAAAGCATATACGGGGGTCCCTGGTATTAAAAGTTTGAAAATCCTTTCGTTGTGAATTCTCTATTTTAAAACAATAGCAACAACAAACAGTTACGCATATATAATTGGATACAAACAACATGCACTGCAGATGTAAAATGAATCACAATGGGTACATACTCCCAGCCATTTCTGCATGTGTTCCTCCAGCCTGAGAATAAATAGCCATGGGCCATGCGCCACCTGATCAGTGTCTCAGTGTCCTTGTGAGACCCTGAAACAGAACAGCGATGCAGAGGGACAGTCCGGCATGAATTCACTGTAGCATGTGATTTTATATACGCAAAACAAACCGCCCAGTCAAGCCGCACCATAAACACTGACAACTGTCAGTATGCAATAATAGAAATAAGTCCTTATTTATTCATCGAAAGCAGCTGCTCATATCAAGTGTATTAACTCGGTTTTAAATCCACCGTGAATTATATATAAACTCATAAAAGAGAGTTACGGTAATGTGCGAAAGTTTTGCATGCGCGCACACGGTGCAGCTTTACACAATGACACTCACACTGTTGAGACGGTTGCGCCATTTCTTAAAGGGAAAGAGGCGGCCAAACTCCTCTTATGAGATATACAGTAATACCATCAATATTATTGCTATCTTTCACTTCTTCAACAACCGTTTGCGGCTCTATTGCAGACAGCACTTCTTCACAGCTTTTCCATTTTCTAACATACGGGTCAAAGATATTAGATCATTGCCCTCTAGCGGCCAGGAGAAGAACAACTCTCGGGTGTACTGCATAAAGATGGGCTCACTAAAATAGGATTATTTTCCATTCCTTTTCATCTTTAGTTATAAATGATATATCTTTAAGTTGTAAAAGAAATTTAAACATCAAAAATGCCGAATCCTCTTTCAACAGCAGGGTTATTACTGTCATCTAAAACAAAGAAAATAATTTTGAAATAAACCTGAAATAAAATACAACACAAACATTAAAAATGTCAAATGAAAATAAAATAGTATGTTTTTCTTTTTTTGTTTAAATTAAATATCACACAAAAACAAGTAAACTTACTAAAAATTACACTAAAATGAACATGAAAACTGAAAATAAAAGATTGTTCAAAATAGTATATAAATAATACTAAAATAACAATGATTAAAATATTTTTAAAAAATAGATTTTCCATTTAAAAATAGATTTCATTACAGGTTTGTATCTGCAATATTTACAATTATCATATATATGCTAATACGATATTTTATTGGTATTATTTTGTGTTTTGTAAACAATAGTGAGGTAGTTTCTCTGGTGTACGTTTTCTAGTGTAAAAGCCACAAACCTAAAACATGTATAGACATAACCCATATAGCTCCGACTTTGACAGAGAAGCAAGATTAATGACTAAGAAAGACACTGTTTGTCGAACACACATTACCTTTTGTGACTCGATATGGGGTAAGTTGTCTTTGTAGAACCTGTCATTAAAAGGCATTCTACTTTTCAGCAAAGATTTAAGCTTCTCATTAACAAAAAGGTGGACCATCTTGTTTTGACATTTATTGTGTGGCACAAATGGTATACTTCACTTACAGACACCGTTATTGTACATCATTTCAGAAATACTCTGTCATGTGAAATTCGTTAGAGACTGTGTGCATTCGACAAATGCATTTCATTTTGGATTGAAAAATACCAAAATAAAAGTCATCATTTTAATATTTTGCCATTAATTAAATTAAATATCTTCAGACAACAATCCAAGGCTTGTTCAGTCAATCCCATACACTCATCGCAGTATCTGTTTTTCCCTGAGGTTTGCCCTCTTCTCAGACCTGCTTCAAATTTTTTCAATCACTTTTTCTAGTAAGAATATTAATCGTTCTCTGTTCTTTTCGTGTGGACAGTCCAGCCCGTTGCATCCTGAGCTAGTTTTCACGTGATTCGTGATACGTGCCGACTTTCTGTCTCTTTCAAGGGCCACTCGGTCCCTCGCCAGAGCTTCTCTGTCTTTCTTCAGTCGGGCTCTGTCCTGTTCCAAAGACGCTTTGTCTCTGTTAACCGCAGCTTTGTCCTTCTCTACCTGAGCTCTGTCCCGCTGAAGCGCCGCTCTTTCCCGATCAGCAAGGGCCCTTTCTCGCTCTAGAAGGGCCTTTTCTCTGTCCAGGCCTCCGAGCTCCTTTTCTAGAAGCTGTCTTTCTTTTTGAAGTTTGGTTCTCATTATGTCCAACGAGTGATTTTCTGTCGTCTGCTTGCCTTTCTGTCTTGCCTGCTTAGCCTGATGCGATCTGGAGGCCGGCGGCACATTCACCGAAGTTCCTTCCTCTTCCAGGAATTCCAAAATTTCCCCTCCGACTTTTATCTGGCGTAGCTTCTTACTAGGATGAGGTGCATTATCATTGTTAGCTTCTGATGTGATCACTTGCTGGCTGATCTTTTCATCAAACTCTTCACCAAGAGCATCGTCCATGAGATTAAACCATTTCCAGCAGGTGGGGTTCTTCTCCACACCCGTGGGAGGATATTTGGCATCCTTGAAATGAAAGTGTGAAATGCATTAAACTGTTGAATATGTTCTGTGAAAGTTGGCATTTGCCAAACACAATTAGCAGTGAGACCAACCTTGTATCTTGCCTTCAGGTTTTCCCACTTTTTGGCAATCTGCTCAGTTGTCATCTTTTCCTCAAGCCCCATTTCTCTGAGTATTGCACTGAAAAAAATAAGCAAAATAATAACTTTGAATCTGAACACAGGTTGTGAGAATGCAAGGCAAATTTTAAGATTACAAATCTTACGTCCAGGCTGTTTTAGACGAATTTTTTCTCCCGTCAAAAAGCGCTGAGTTGCTCGACCGCAGCTGTATCAGTTTTGTGATATCCTCAGTAGACACTAGTGCACATAAAACAGCCAGTTAGTTAGCTTAATGTGCTCACATTACTGATTAGTTTCGCGCAAAAACGAACGACTTACTTTTATAGATGAGTTTAGAGCTGGTCGACGCCGAATCCATATTTTATATCACTTCGTAAAACAGATTTCTAGGGCCCTTAATAGTGCACGTTGGCAGTGTGATTCTGTTATCATACCCTCCCAGGCAAAATGGCGCCGTGCGAGCACAGCCTGTATAGGCTGCCTACTAAGTGCCCTTATTTTGAAGGAGTGAATTTGCGTCCTAAATCCATATTAAAATATTTCTTGAAATGCAAATTTATTTTGACTTAAACAGAATTATTTCGTGTAATTTGCCCATTAAACTCAAACGCGTCAACGAGATCTTTTAATGACTACTGACTAGGCTAAAAGACCAAACCAAAGGACAAAGAAAGGTAATTAGAATTAAATGGGGGCGTGGTTTATCAGCCTCTATCAGTCTCTTATAAGTACAAAAACATTTATTTGGTCTTCTATGTGTATTATTTCTGAGTATCGTTATTATTTTAAAAGTAATGTCCATAACTAGATTAAAGAATCATAGTATTCAAAAAAATTTTAATTGGTCTATCCTGAACAGCGCTGAGAAAAGTAACAGGCTCCGCGAGGCAATGCGATCACGCGGCAACCGTTACTTTTCTCAGCGCTGTGTAGAATTGAACAATCAGAGTCGTTTGTGATTACTACATGAGGATTTTTAAAATCGTTTAAAAGCGAGATCGCGGATAGGTTTTCTATGCTAAGTGTTAATATGTTAAAAGATTTAAACAGTTGTTATTAGTGTACAAATGCATCCTATTAAAACGTCCTGAAATTGTAATACACTCGCGGTTCTGTAAGCAGGAAAGCGCCACCTAGAGGAAAACAACTTTTGTTTCATTGAAATTATTGAAGCAAACATTAAAACAAACCAACATTTTCCACCCAGAGTAGCTATATTAGAAGAGATATAGGTTGTATTTGGTTATAAGAATATTTTGGTGTGTAAAAAGACTATGTCCAATGAAGACACATATTTGTCACAAAATATTCTGATTTACTTAGGTGTATATTCATAAAATAAATACAATGCGGTTAGATAAACAGCTGCTTTTAACTAATACACTTGACCTTTACAAGCCTCTGCTAAACTATTAATAATAGAGGGGGGCTCCATCCCTAATGAAGAAAGTCAACAAGTCCTGTCAGGATGAAGAGTCAACATACAATCCATTAACTAATTGGATGGAAGAGAGGTGGCCTAGTTAATGTTCAGGGCTGTGTTTCTCATAAGTTGATCATAGAGACCATTGGTGGTGATGCTTTTGGGAAATGTAGCCCAGGTCTGCCAAGTAGTTACAGCATAAAACTGTTAGATGTACTTAAAAAGCTGGAAGTGGCGGAGGAAGTAAGAAGATATTTTGAAGAGTGTTGGTACTTAAACTGATTCAGGTCCGTTTGGTTATCATGTTAATTCAAAATATCTTTTTATGTTCAGCAGAAGAAAAAAAGTCATACAGGTTTGAAGCAATATGAGACAGAATTTCGTTTTGAGCAATGACTGTATGGACATATGCATAGCAGTCATCTCCTTTTTTTCCACAAATGGACCCTCACATAGAACAACTCTGCTCCATCGGTCTATTGGCCACTCTGCTTTATCATATTGATATCCAAAAGCATTTTGCTTCATCAGTTCAGTCATGCGAAAGGGTGTCCTTTGTTGTCCAGTGTGGAGCAAGGGGGCTAATCTTTGTGCATATGTCCTTAAAAGCACTGATGCTGTTTTCCTCTTAAATTATTAAGCTTCTTCAGCGGCTTTAAACCATTGAGAGAAGAAGATTAGTGAGGTTATTCTGTGACGGTGTGTTTGTGCTTGCGTGTGTGTGCACATGAAGTGTGTAATGTTGATGGTGTGTGTGTGTGTCTTCTCCTTTCTATTGATGCAAGGATGTTATACGGCATCTAAATGAGAGCAGTCCAACAGAGGCTTATCGATCCATCGGTGCCAATTAAACCTCAGAATAACATTAGCTGTCACGTCACATTTCATCTGACACTCAAGCAACCAAAATAACCGTTTTTTTTACCTCATATCAGCATCTGGAACAGCATGTTTAGCTATATAATTAAATCTTATTAGTGCATGCTTGTGTATTTATCCATAACAGAGAGTTTTTGACATGCACTGTATTGTAATTTCCGTCTGTGTGAATCTGTGCCTCTCTAATCCAGCAGTCTGTATCCTGTGTTGGGGAAGAAGAGGGGGTTGTATGTATCTCTGTAATCTTGCTATGTCTGTGTGGAACTGTGTTGGTAATCCTGCTGTGTGTGTGCGCACTGGAGTGTGTTTCTCCAATGTAATCCTATGACAGGGAGTATTTGCGCATGTGAATGATCATCAATGTTAAAGCATACATGCCTTGTGCGTTTAGCATCATTTTACGTTGTATGGCCGGCCGCACGGGCACACACTCGACTCCACGTGTGGGCAGGGTTTGACATCATCAGGCGTCATTGCCATGCTGAGGTGATATGGGAGGGCAGGATCAGCAAAGACATTTGGCTTGATCTCTAACTTTCCAGAGGCGTGGCTGGGGGAAGGGAACGACTGGTTCGGAATGACGAACTGGAATTAGGATAAAGATAGGAAGTAGGCTCAGATCAGCTGTTCCAAATTTTAACCATTATGGAAAAGTATACAAATCTGATCGCATAGTGTAGATATCTTGGGTTTAATACAGAACAGGAATGTGTAGTAATCCAGGTTTTTGAAGAAGTCAGTAGTGGGTCCTCTGTTGTGAAAAAGGAATTTATTATGGAATAATTTATCATTTAAAAGAATATACTTAGCCTATATATATGAACTTAATGCAATGTTTTAAGATACTTTTTTAACATTTAAATTCAAATACATTATAGTTTCAATTTATAATAAATGCAATTAGTGCTTATTGACCCACTTTTTATGTAATGTCTAGTGTGATTAAATGATTTTTTTTTTTTTCCACAAAGGTTGACTTAGCAAATTGGAGGTAGGGGCGGATGCTCAATCAACTCCGGGCTCTGGAGAAGTGGGTTTAACGATGGAGCCCGCGTCGCGAGAGCCTGCCGCGCTGTAGCCGAGCGGATAGGCAGCACTATTTATAGCTAATCCTGTTTAAGCGAGGTCATGCTCTCTACCGTCCCTGAGACAGAGCAGTGGAGTTAAACGCTCGCGTGCCAGCGTACGAGAAGTAGCCTACGGCGTGCGCTTTTAGCTCATCGCACCAATCAAAAAACATAACCCATACACAAATCGCATCCAGGATTTCTATTTTGCCAGTAGTGTCACTATGGAAAGCAGGGCCTTAACCACCATGCTCTAAAGGCGGCAATTACAATATTCTATAGATAGATAGATAGATAGCATTTCAATAGCTTCCATCCTTAATCTATAGTTGTTTTTGTACTGACAAAATCTTCATTCAGTCTTATATTAGATGTAGCTGGATTGTGGAGCTAAGCCTTCAATAAGATAATAATTTGTAAATCTCTACTATGGCCCTCCTCTTGTTGCTAATAATAATACATCAAGTTTAGCATGGCCCGCTTGTCCATCACACCGACAAATCTTTGCTGGTTGCTGGTGATGACAGCTGTTTCAACAAGGGATGACACCTGTACCTGGGACAAGCGCTGGCCAATGGGAGTCCGAGCCGTGCCTCTGACGTAAACACTCCACAGACCAGCGCGCGGTGGGCGGGTCGTTACGGATAGAGTTGTAGATCCACGGCGCGAGACTATTGATGCCAAGTGGAACTGACGCGCACCGGTTCAAAGTGAGTACACATGCATGCAAGGAAAATGTGTTATTATGCACTATATAGGCTAAACGTGCTGTTTTACGTATTACAGTGTGGATCACATTAGTTTTTAATCGAACTGCAAGTCAATACAGATCGAAATTGTAAGGTTTAGTAGCGGAAGCATGCTGTTTAAAGTTTTAATAATTTGACGTGGGAATCGCGTGATTAGGACTCGTTTTTCTGCATGTCTGTTTCATTTCTTTCTTATATAGTCATACACTTTTTGCTTTATACCTTTTGACAACAAAATATTATTCTTAATGCAAATTCAATACTGTTATGCTTTCCGTAGAAAAAAAATGTTTTCGGATGAATCGCTGTGGAGTATTAAATTTCATCTGCGTGCGTCAGTCGAGTCTTAGTCCAGTGATTGAGAGTTTTTAGTCTTTCTTGGTAACGTAACGTGCATTATGCCCCTGCAAGACAGAGATCACGGGCCCATTACTGTGTCGCCGAGAGGATTTTGCGTTGATGGTACAATGACTTTATAACTGCCTTGTAACATGCTTTATGCTTTGGTGGACTGTGAGCTTTGAGTTTAATTCGTTGTAATTTATGTCATATTTATAATTTATGCTGACAAAATAGACCAGTAGAGTGAGCAGGTTGAGAATTAAGGTGATTTAGTCAAAACAAGAGATTGATAGGGTCTTAAAACATGTCGTATGTATACTTTACTATGTACAAGTTTAATTACAAGCTAGTCATAGATGCTAACAGGAGAAGTCGCTTTCGGCCAGGAGGTGGTAACCATAGCAACAGTGCGCAGTTCAAGCGCTTTCCTTACGACTAAACGATGAAACATAACGTTACGTCATTATTTATTATATTATATGATTACACATTACACACACACACACATAAAAACACTAGTATTTTGGTTTAAAAGTTTAAGATAAGCTCGTTCTGTTGACTCACATTTAAAACATCGTCTGCTTAAACATCAAATTACTTAAGGTAAACCTTTAAAAACGACTAAAAGTCTTTGAATCATTTATTTTGTGAGGACTAATAGTCTTAATTTTGTCCATAGCTATTGTTTCACCTCAAGGCAACTGAAACAGTGACTAGACACTACATGCACTAAAGTGCATTAGGATAGAGCTAGGCCTATGTGAAAATAAGTAAAAAAAAAAAAAAAATAGCCTGTTGTTAAGGTGTTATAGGATGTTTATTGTCAAATAGCAAAATATAAAACACTAGACATATTAGTGAAAGTGCTAGATATCCATTTTGTCCTTTAAAATGGCCAATTACTTCAGCCAAATGCTCATTCATTAACATTTCGCACTTATTCGCTTTATTTAGACAGCAACTTTCCACATCTGACTTCCAGAGCATCGTGCAGCATCACAATGTGACTCACACTCCTCATTCACAGCCTGGGTAAATATAGATTTGCAGCATTCATGTCACAAAAAACGTTCGCTAATTACTTTCCGTATTTAATTTATTTTTGAGAGCGTGCATCTAGTGTGGCACATAAATGAAAAAGGTGCTGATTGTAGATATATTTTATATTTTATTTCCTTACATTAATGGTTGTGTACATAAAACATCTAATATTTGTGATTCAAATAAATGTACCAAATAAAAGCTTTCTGTGTACAGAAGAGCAACTCTTGTGCCTCAGGCTTTATCCGGCTGCACTTAGTTCCCTCAGAAGTCTGAATGAACTGAGGGTACTATCTAGGTATGAGCAAATATGTTTGTCTGTGTTCAACGGTGCATATTGTTTCCTACAGCAGCAGTGGCTGTGTGTCTCACTACTGCCACAGATTGACTAATTAGATTAAGCAAGAAGCTTTCCTGAGATAATCATTCAGCAAGCCATTTCCTCTAATGGAGACTGCTTCTCAAGACCGTCTACTGAAGGTCAAATAAATTTCTGTAGTAAAGGAGAATTTTTGGCATGACGCTTTGTAGAACAGACTTTGTGTTGTTTGGAGTAATTGTATGTGACGGTGAGTCGCTCAGGCTCTGATAGAAGCACCTTCTGACTGTGCTGGTCGAGGGGTTGCATTTGTCTCATTGTGGCAGGAATGGACATGTAAAACAACTCTGTAAGTACTTTTTTATCTGTTTTATGATAATGAATTGATGTAGGTCGACTATCATGGTGTGTTTTAGTTTAGTGCTTCTGTAAAATAATTTTTTATTTGGCAATTCAGATGTTTTCTTCTGTAATTGGGTAAAACTCCAATAGTTTTGTGAGCAGACATTTAATGATCCAAGAAATTGGAAATTTAAAGTCTTGAAAACGCTCATTTATTTAACATGACACAAATATATTTTGTTGCCCATGACCTTTGAGAGGGCTTTAGATGTCACTGCCTTTGAATCTTCGCAAAAAATCCCAGATCTAGAAAATTATTTATTCATTTGTTCAAACCAGGGTTATTATTAACAATTAATAAAATAAAACTAAAGATAAAACTTAATGACCGTTAGAAATAACCAGTAGATTTTACTGAAATAAATTTTAGATGAAGCTCTGATATTACTAGAAATATAAAAACTAAAGTACTTATTAAAGTATTAAAAAAACTAAATTAAAACAACTGTCAAAAGAAATAGAAATTTTAAATGATAACTGATAATATATTTAACTACGGTATAAATAATACTAATTTAACATTTGTTCATTCAATTGCACTTTCTTTTGAATACCCTCTCAAACATTATTTCCCACTTTGTTTTTGGAACACAACATTTGAGTCATGTCTATTGTCTTTGGCAGGTCTCTCTTCTTGACGAGATGCCGGTTTTATGTAACAGAACTAATTTTAGCATTCCGTTCTTTAAGCAGACGTAACGGATCTTTCTGCTCAAGGGCCATTACAAAAGCCAACTGTCACTTTGCGTACCTGTCAACATCATCTTTAACCAGTGGCATACGATTTGATGCGACTTCCTTTGTTGATTGACAGTGGTATCACTTGATCTGGCAGTTGTGACAGTACACAAATAATCACATTTCGTTTGGCTTCATGTGCTAAATGATCATATAAGCTGACATGGGAATGATAGAGCATGTAATGAACTTGCTTTTTGTATTGTTTTAGACGTAACTTGGTGTAAACCTGAAGATTTGACCTTCTGTGACTCCAGGCGATTCAAGATGAGAGAAGATACATCAGAAAATCAAATAGAAATGGCATTTGAATCACATCTGGTGTGTTATCAGAAGAGCTGCTTTTTGCATCCCTGAGGAATTAAGTCTGGATATTGTCACTGCTTACCTCAGGGGAAGCCACTTCTCCTTCATTTTTTGGTGCACTTCAGCGGGAACATGGCCAAAAACTCATTCCGTGGGTCGAAGTACAAAGCAGACGCCAATCATGATGGAGATTTTGGCTGCACACTCAAAGAACTTCGATCACTCATGGAACTCAGAGGGACAGATGGATTACAAAGGATTCAGGAGTGCTATGGAGATGTTCAGGGACTCTGTTCCAGGTTAAAATCATCACCAATAGATGGTAAATAGTTCATTTGCTATGTTAATGTTTATGCATTGAAATACATTTATAATATGCACTGTTCTTGTATCACCAAACTTGGTAAAAGTGGATAAAAAAAAATCTGTATTTAGTTAAAATTTACTTAATAACTTTGCCTGATAATTATTGATTGATATCATTGGTTGATAATTATTTTTCAGATTAGAGCCAATATTAACCAATAAATGGTCGATTTTAAATTTAAATAATTTAAAAATAAAACACTAACATTAAAATATTCCATTTAAAAAGTATATTAATTTTAAGATTCGCTTAAGATTACATTTAACTGTATATAAACTTTTGTGGTTTTAAACATTTCCCATAGATGAGCTTTAGATGGCAATAAAGGTAACCTAAAAGTAAAAATAGAGAAAATTAGCATGCGCAAATAAATATCCAATACCAATAAATAATAAAAATCTCTAATATCAGCCAGTAACCAAGATGGTGCCGATATATCTTGCATTCCTTGAAAAAACCCATCACTTTCAGTTTTGCAGAGCCTGTGGTCTTATTTTAACCAAACGGTTTAGTGACGCTGAGGCTGGTTTAGCCTGGTGGTTATAGATCTGAGCTGAGCAAAGGTTATATGTTCAAACTTCCCAGGGGTTGATCCATGACCTCTCACTATTTCAGCCTTGAGGAAGCACTTAACCTCAGGCTCTTCCTGGAAGACTGTCTCTGTAACAAGTGAAGCGTAATCGCTTCAGATAAATGTGTGAGCTAAATAACTAATTAGCAATTAGACGTTTCAGACATCCTTTTCCATGTGCTTTTTCCTTTAGCCATTAGCACTGGAGCTTTCATCAAGGACCATTAACACTTTCTCAGAATGTCCCTTTGACAGTGGAGCAATAATGGAGTATATAATGAGGTCCATAGTTTTTCTGCATGATCCAGTTGAAAAGTTTAAGAGAAAGTTGTACCACTTTATGCAGTCAGTTGCTAATCTGATAGCATCCCTATTTTTGACCATACTACGAAGGATTTTCATCAAGCAAATGTAGTTTAACTGGATATATGAAATTTTTCAGTACAGAACATCATTTAGCATTTTCATTAAAGTCACTTTTAAATAAGCTTTATTTGTTTACAATAGTTAACAATTAAAAATACCTCTAAAGCATTTATTTATCTTAGTTATTAGTTATTTTTATTAATGCATTATTAAAATCAAAGCATTACTGCGTTAATTGGTCTTAACTAATGGGAACTTTAATAATAAAATGTTAAGGTTATTGACAGCTCTAATCATTTCTGTTATTATTTCTGTTTTATATGTTTTTCCGAATCATTCCAAGTGGCCTGGTTAAGAATGAAGCTGCAATGAATAATATGAGCAATATAAAAAAAGGTTTAATACAGTACATCATTTCTAACTAAATTACAGTCATTATGTGTCAATCAGCTGACAAAAGATGTTTAACCGCCAGACATTTTTGCCCTTTCTTGTACATTAATTGTCCAGGAGGTATTTTACAGTCCCTCTTTTTGCTGATTTTACCTTTTTATTCATCTTCTTTTGTACTTCTAGTTTAGAACAGTCTGTCTTTATATTATTTCAGCAAGCTCAACTCAAATCATTTGTCTAACACCATGATCAGCTTATGTTTCCCTTGATATTTCCAGCGAAATATGTTTACACTCTCCTCTTGTGATTCTTTCAGTTAAGATTTTTGTGTGTATGATAAATACACAATCCATCTGTTATGAAAGAGTCCTATCCCTTGTTAAATTCTGACCTTGATTATTGTTTTTTAAAAAAAATCTTATTTACCATGTCATCCATCTATATTTTCCAGTTCGATTTGCATTGGCTTACTGCTCTGCACTGGCATATTTAGCTCTGTCATGAGCCATAATAGACAGTTGTAGTTGTGACAGGTGGGACCAGATCAATTTACCTCATGTAATCCCACTCACCTTAAACCGAGGCAGGCTCTTCATTGCTCCGCTTTACGCTAATCTCACAGGCCGCTGCTCTGCTGCATGGGGTTTACATTCATTTTTGCCCTTGCCAACAGTGGGTAAACCTTTGAGGGGGCAGAGGACTAACGTTTTGTAATTGAGCAAGGAAAGGAAGAGAGGGATTACACTGTGTTAGTGTTCAGTGCTCTTGCTTGCGTAGGGAGTGGAAATCTTTGTATTTTTTGAAATCCATTATATTTAAAATGAAAAACAAACAAAATAAAAACCATCTCGAAATCCAATTTAATTTCTCAAGCGTTTTAAAATATAGCTAGAACAAGTTTGGATTGACTTTTCGATCCATCTGTCATTTTTTATGTTAAATCATCAGTGTGTTTTCTCTGTACTATTTCAAAATGTTTTTAAAATGCCAACTCAGGACATATAGATATGCCATAAAGATGTTTAGTTCATCTAAAAGTCATATGTAATTCAAATATTGTCGTTAATAATTATCTTGAGAGCCCCATCAGAAATCTTTGTTAAATTATTACTATTCTTGACTGTAATTGTGTAATATTTTTACAACCCGAACAGCAAACTATTTTTAAAAAATGCAAAAAGGCAGTTATGACAGTGATCTTCATATTTTTGTAATCTATGCCCTAAAATTTTATGCAGTCTTAATGCGATAAACTGAATTTTTTTTTTTTTTTTGTTGAAATTTAGTAGCAATTTCTGAGTAAAAATTGTTTCTGCACTGAAAATGTATGTTTATTTTGCTCTTTCTCTCTGTTTAGGGTTAAGTGGTCATTCTGATGACATTGCAAGAAGAAAAGAAGAATTTGGGAAGAATTTTATACCTCCTAAAAAGCCAAAAACATTCCTTCAGCTAGTGTGGGAAGCATTGCAGGACGTGACTCTAATTATTTTGGAAGTTGCAGCCATAATATCCTTAGGCCTTTCCTTCTATAAACCTCCTGATGCCGAGAGAGAACGTGAGTATCATAGAGCTTTTAAGCTCACTATGAATAATATGCCTCTGTTTCTCTTACTCAGTGGTGCTGTTGAATAGCAATGAATTTGAAATTGTAACATGCCCTGAAGGTGACGCAGTGCTATTATGTATTCAGCTCACCCAGGGCCTTCAGGGTTTTCAGAAATACTTTTACTTGAGCCCTGCTGTGCATTTAAAAGTAAAATCCTGCAAATCATGTTATTTTGCATTTGCAATTGCGTAGTCTTTCACTTCCTATGTGTATGTCTTGCTTATAATGTACCTCAAATAACCTAATAACATTTTAGACTTATATATATAGATCAAATGTTTGGGGTTGACAGCAGTCTCTTTTGCTCACCAAGGCTGCATTTATTTGACTTGAAAAATAAAATGCTGCTCAAAAACATTTCTTATTATTGTCAATGTTGACAACAGTTCTGCTGCTTAAAATTTAGTTGGAAACTGTTTTTTTTTTTTTTTTTTACAGAATTCTTTGATGAATGGAAAGTTTAAAAGAATTTTACTGCCCCTAAACTTTTAAACTGTGTAGAATATAAGACCTGTACACACAAGTTGCCGTAGTAGCTGTTTCTTACAGTGACTTTCTTATCCAGACTGTGGTAGGGCGGCTGGAGGAGTTGAGGATGAGGGTGAGGCAGAGGCGGGATGGATTGAGGGTGCCGCCATCCTCTTGTCTGTCATCTGCGTGGTTCTTGTCACAGCCTTTAACGACTGGAGCAAAGAAAAACAATTCCGTGGGCTGCAGAGCCGCATTGAACAAGAGCAGAAGTTCACCGTGCTCCGAGCTGGTCAAGTCATTCAGATTCCTGTGGCCGAGATTGTGGTCGGAGACATTGCACAAGTAAAATATGGTAAAAAAAATCTCACTTCTCCATTAGGATTTACTGTTATTAATATATTGGACAATTAAGAAAAATGCTCACATATAGCTTAAACTCTTAAATAGAAATTTTTAATTTCTTAAAATTGTTATGTAGCTTTTGCCATCGAGTGACAGTTTATGATGACCTGATGTCTGTCAAGCAAAATAGACAAAAGATGCTGTGGGATTTACTTTTTTTACTTTTCGAATTTTCAGTTTTTAAAATAATTATAAGGAAATCAAGTAACACATTCAATTAAACATTACATTCCAATATTGTCATTAATAATTATCTTGAGAAACACATCAGAAATCTACATATCTAGAATCTAGAAATTAGATATCTTGACTGTTATGGTGTATCTTATTTTTTTATGGTGTGATAAAAATTGTATATTATTTTTACAACCAGAACAGCAAGTTATTTTGCAATTGGAAAAATGCAAAAAAGCAGATTTATGAAAGTAATCTTTTTCTAATCTTCTCTTAAATAGAAATGTTTAAAGAATTGTTATGCAGCTTTTGCCGTTGAGTGACAGTTTATGATGACCTCATCTGACAAGCTTCAAAAATGGACAAAAAATGCTGTAGGATTTACTTTTTCACTTTTTGAATTTTCTATTTTCAAAATAATTATACAAGGAAAGCAAGTAACACATTCAATTAAACATGAGATTCAACTATTGGCATCAATAATTAATTTAAAATAAAAAGGCTTACTCAAATAAGCTTTTTATTTACAACATTTTACATTTTATTTTAATTCAGAGTGAGTGAATGTCAAAATTATCTTTTTTTAGCTTACCTATTCTTTTAAAAAATAATTTAAAAGCATATAAAATAGTTTCTTTTTTCATTAGTCTCTTGTTATTTTGCTTGGCATTTGCCATGCTCGATTAAAAACCTCTCTTTTGGCTTGCGATACAAACATCTGTTTGTTGTGTCTCAGACGACACCATCTGTCCTTTGCTTTGTGCTTGCAGGTGACCTCCTTCCTGCTGATGGTGTACTAATCCAAAGCAACGATCTAAAAATTGACGAGAGCTCCCTCACTGGAGAGTCAGACCATGTCAAAAAAACTGTGGACAAAGACCCTTTGCTTCTTTCAGGTTCTGCTCTGCTTTTTTAAGTAATTTCAAGAGTGAAGCACTTACAAACAATACCTGGTTACATGCCCATTTTTGTCCTGTTTACTCAGGCACACATGTGATGGAGGGCTCTGGAAAAATGCTGGTCACAGCGGTGGGGGTGAACTCTCAGACTGGAATCATCTTCACTCTCCTCGGAGGCGGAGATGATGATGATGATGACGATGAGGAGAAAAAAGAAGAGAGGGAGAGGAAAAAGAGGGAGAAGGAGGAGAAAAGGCGGGAGAAAGAAGAGAAAAAGAAAGAAAAAGAGAGGAAGAAGAAGGAGAAAAAAGAAAAAAAGAAAAGTATGTTCCTTAATAAGATGGGTTTCTGAAACACGTTTCCAAAATAATTAATTAAGTATATCTATTCTGTTCTAACCAAGTTTAGGTTTTGCCCCCAAAATTAAACTATTATTAAAATTATTTGAAATGCTTTAACCAGGGACTAGATACATCATTGTAAACCTACATGACTAGGATGCCATAATAATTCCAAAATACTTGTATCTATAGATATCACAAATATCTGATTGATCCATCTCAATTTTCAGCAGTCAAAAAGCCAGAGGCAACAGATAAAAAGAAAGGTTTGTATTAGCACGTATGCTGTAACTGTATGTAATAGCATTTGCTTTAGATCGGTGGTTCTCAACTGGTGGGTTGTGATGTAAAAATGGGTCACAGGTCTCTTCTGATGTGTAAAAACAATGCAAATAATAAAAGGCAGCTAACCATATAATTGGGCATTGCCTCCTATATCTCTATCCTATAGTACATTTAGACCAATACAGTATTTTGGTGGTTCTGTCACTTGGATAAATCTAATCATATTAAGTAGATGACATGCTTTCATTATCAGAAAACATGAACACGTTTTTTTGTGGGAAATCATTGGTTGCAGGAAACCATCTAAATTCAAAAGACATTCTGAAACTAAATTAACACATTTCAGTGTTTGATATAAAGTTCATTTTTGTTATTTTTGTATGACAAAACTAGTTGAGAACCACTGCAGGAACATCACAGGAAATAGCAGTCAGTGACATAGTTCAATCAGTAGTTGCTCTTTTGGCACGCAATGTGTGCCTTTCTTTCCTAATGTATTGAGTGTACAAGTTGTGAGAATGTCCCGTCAACATATGTTACAGTAACTGTGCTCTTCACTCTTTTCATGCTGATTAGCAGTAAGAAGATTAGGGCCTTTGGCATTACAGCTCTGCATTTTCCTCTTGTCCACATACACTGTAAAAAATGACAGGGATTTTAACAGTAAAAACCTGTTAAATGTAAAAAAAAGGATTTCAGAACTTCAGTAGGTTGGTATATTAACATTACATCAGTTAAAGAAATATGGTTTTTAATTGTAAATTTAAGTTAAATCTGTATACACTAAAACATTGTTACCGGTTTTTTACTGTAAAATTCTGGCAACCACAGCTGCCTGTTTTTTAACGAATATTTTATGGGATTTTTTGAATGAACACATATAGGCAGACACATACTGTAAAGACTGGGCTGTCAGAAATGTTGCTAGCAGATGAACATCAGAACGCAATACACTACCGTTCAAAGGTTTGGGCACAGTAAGACGTATTTGAAATGTGTTGGAAATTCTCTTATGCTCACAAAGGCAGCATTTATTTGATAAAAAAAATATAGTAAAAATTCCCTATTTTAAAATATTTTAAAATTATTTATTACCATTACTTAATATTGCACTTTGAAAAATTAACATGCAGTAGTTACATTAAGAGGCTATATTGTACGTTTTATATATCATTATGTAATGAAATTGGGTTGATTCGGTATAATTAAATCATATTTTGATGGAAATGAAACCAGATGATTTAAAAGCATTTTATATTACATGACAAACCATTTTGGTAGTTCGATACATGCACATTGTAGAGTACAGCATTTATAAAACAGATTATAAGTACATTTAAATTTGATTTATTTTAACATCACTCTGATTCAGAGAAGGATGGGGGCACAGTTGAGATGGAGCCCCTAAACAGTGATGATGGAACAGAAGAAGAGCCAAAAAAAACCAAGATTCCAAAGAAAGAGAAATCAGTCCTTCAAGGGAAGCTTACCAAACTAGCTGTACAAATTGGAAAAGGAGGTAAAAAAAAAAAAAGAATAATAATTTTATGGTGTGCTGAACTAATTCATATATTTGTGCTTCTATCAAAACTCAGAGAGGCTTTAAGTGGTTACATGTGTTTTTCCACAGGGCTCTTCATGTCAGCCATCACAGTTCTCATTCTTGTGGTCCTCTTTTTGGTGGACACTTTCTGGATCCAAGGGCTTCCTTGGATTAAAGACTGCACTCCTATCTACATCCAGTTCTTTGTCAAGTTCTTCATCATCGGCGTCACTGTGCTGGTTGTTGCCGTGCCTGAGGGTTTACCGCTTGCTGTCACCATCTCATTGGCCTATTCTGTAAAAGTATGTGGTCTGTTTTTTTTGCAGAAGTCTCATGAAAACATGTACATTTAAAAGTTACAACTGTAGTAAAATCATCAATGTCATTCTCTGTAGAAAATGATGAAGGACAACAACCTGGTGAGACATCTGGACGCTTGCGAGACGATGGGAAATGCCACTGCAATTTGTTCTGATAAAACAGGCACCCTAACCATGAACAGAATGACAGTGGTGCAGGTGTATATTGGAGACAGACACTACAAGAAGGTTCCGGAACCTGATCTGATTCCTGGTAACATCATGAATCTTCTCATCACAGGCATTAGTGTGAACAGTGCATATACTTCAAAAATAATGGTAAGAAACATATTTTGCATGTACTTTAAAATATACACAGGATATATACACAGGATCCAAAACTGTTACCACAAGAGAAAATGCTTCTAAATTACGTATTTGTTAAATGACAAATGATATTATTAGAAGAGAAATTTGAGTGAAGAATTCATAAGAATTAACTTGTTCTCATTTAATAGTATCAACACAAGCAGCATAAACCCTACAATTTTCTGTAAAGTATGTCATGTCACAAATTAGTGTAACAGATTTAATACTGTGTTGAATATTTTATATTTAAAATAATTTTGAATATATCATGCTGTATTTAAGTTATTTAAATTGTTATATTTTAAATTATATATAATTTAATATTTATATAATTATAAACTGTATTTCAGATTTAAATTCATGTGTGTTTAAAGATTTTTATTTATGTATTTATTTAAAAAAAATTAAATAAGATATAATTTATTTAAAGAAAAATCTGTGTGGTTTGAGACTTTTGGGCCACACTGCATTAAAAATGGTTTAGTTATTTATGTGATATTTGCTCTCTATTTATGTAAGATTAGACTTGGTTCCATGATTTTAGTAAATGCCTTTTTTCTGTCTAGTCTGCTGAGAAAGAGGGCGGACTGCCCCGCCAAGTTGGGAACAAAACTGAATGTGCCTTGCTAGGGTTTACCACTGATTTACGAAAAGATTACCAAGCCATTCGCAATGAATATCCTGAGGAAAAACTGTACAAAGTATACACCTTCAACTCAGTGAGGAAATCCATGAGCACAGTCCTTAAAAATCCAGATGGAAGTTACCGTATGTTCAGCAAAGGAGCGTCAGAAATCCTCCTGAAGAAGTAAGTGCACAATTAATATTTCAGATGATAATGATCTTCAGGTGATTTGCAATTTGCTAGATAATAATATATGTGGTATTATTATGGTGTGGTTTGTTCTCATTCAATGAGCATTTCATTTGTCAAAAACATCTTTATAGTTCAGGTTGAGTCATTTTAGTCCAGTTTTCCTGAGAAAATCAACCATTTAAAAGTTTGAAAACACTAAAGATGCTGTTATATTAGCACAGTTTTGCTGACAAAGAAGTCTTTTGTCCACTCTAAATAATAATAGTGTTGCGTGAAGCACCATTCACACAGAAGTTACTTTCAAACCAAGCTTCTTTCTGTTGGTCAACACAGCAAATCAACATGAAGACTTGGACCCAGTGTTAAATCTGCATGGTTCAAAGTTTAAATATCATTAACTTTCCAATAAATTATAATAGTTTAATAATAATTCGTATTTCCTCAGGTGCTGTAAAGTCCTTTCAGCCAATGGTGAAGCCAAAATCTTCAGGCCCACTGATCGGGATGACATGGTGAAAATGGTGATTGAACCCATGGCCTCTGAGGGTTTGAGGACCATCTGCCTTGCCTACAGGGACTTCCCTGTTTCAGACGGGGAGCCTGACTGGGATAATGAGGCAGATATATTGACTGGACTTACCTCCATTTGTGTGGTGGGCATTGAGGATCCTGTTCGGCCAGAGGTAACTGCTCACTTGACTATTAATAACCTACTATTCCCAACACTTCACAAAATATCCATTTGACAGTGAAAACAAAGCAAAGACATGCTGAGATGCTCATTACTGTAAGTCAGCATGTGTTTGTTGACACCTAACTCTGGGTGGTATAATCACCACAGGTCCCCGATGCTATTAAGAAGTGCCAGCGAGCAGGCATCACTGTGCGCATGGTCACAGGGGATAACATTAACACCGCTCGAGCTATTGCAACCAAGTGCGGCATTCTCCATATGGGTGATGACTTCCTGTGCCTTGAAGGCAAAGAGTTCAACAGACGGATACGCAATGAACTTGGAGAGGTGAGGGGGCGAAAAAAAATAAAAGATCAGTTTTTATTCGAATGAGATGTTGATACTACGGCCTCATCATATTTTCAGATTGAGCAAGAGCGTCTGGACAAGATCTGGCCCAAATTGCGTGTGCTTGCGAGATCTTCTCCAACTGATAAGCATACATTGGTCAAAGGTAATGAGATTTAAACAGGACTGTTGTTAAAATTGTGGTAAATATGAATAAGTCACACTGGAAATAAAATGTTTTGCTGTCTCTTTAAGGTATAATTGATAGCACCGTCGTAGAACAGAGACAAGTAGTTGCTGTGACTGGAGACGGAACCAATGATGGCCCTGCGCTAAAAAAAGCTGACGTTGGATTTGCAATGGTAGGACTGTTTTTTTTGTTTGGTTTTTTTTCAGAACTGAAAAACGTACTAGCACATCAGTAAAACAGACCTAACAAATGCAAATTAATTCTGAATACTGAACAAATTAAAGAAGAAAGAATCTTCATGTCGTTTCAAACCTGTAAGATTTTTGTTCATCTTCAGAACACAAATTAAGATACATTTGATGAAATCCTAGAGCTTTCTGACCCTGCATAGACAGAAAAGCAACTACCACGTTCAAGACCGAGAAAGGTAGTTAGAACATCATTAAAAAAGTCCATGTGACATCAATGGTTCATCTGTAATTTCATGTAGTTAAGAGAATACTTTTTGTGCACAGAGTCAAAAATCTTTGATGCGCATTCACGAAAGCTTTCAGTTTTCTTGGAATGAAAAAACATACATATTGATGATTTACGTCAGGAAAAAGATGGATAAAAGGTTACTGAACTATAAAAATATCTTGTAAGTTTCAGAACTCAAAAATTTTGTTGTTAGTCTAAAAAGAGCTTATATTAAAACTAGTCTGCCAAAAGAACAGGTTGTAGAATGTGCCACTATGGCTAAACACCACCTCCTACTTGTACATCAATGCCTGTTTAGCCCCGCCCACCAATTCAGTAATGAGAAGTGAATGAGTGTTTCGACTAAGGTCTATATTGAATAAATGAGTAAATACACTGAAATTGATGTACGATTTACTTAAGCCAATATTACTCAGGGATTGCTAGTAAATTTCACAATGAATTACAAATAAATGGCAAGTAACACATTAAAATTTCACTGACCACCAGTAAATGTTACTGTGCCTTAATTTTGATGCAATATTCAAAAATAAGCATGACCATGCTTGTAAAATTAATTAAGTTAATAAAATTTGACAGTGACATGTCTTGACCTGTCTTTTTAGGGCATTGCTGGTACAGATGTGGCCAAAGAGGCGTCAGACATTATCCTTACAGATGATAACTTCAGCAGCATTGTGAAGGCAGTGATGTGGGGGAGGAACGTCTATGACAGTATCTCAAAGTTCCTCCAGTTTCAGCTGACAGTCAATGTGGTGGCTGTCATTGTGGCGTTCACTGGAGCCTGTATCACACAAGTTAGACTACTGCTTCCACTTTCACCTTTCTTGATGTTGCCTCATTCTTTCTGTTAAACTTTTTGCTTTGTCCAATTCTTTACACAGGATTCCCCTCTCAAAGCTGTACAGATGCTGTGGGTGAATTTAATTATGGACACATTTGCATCACTAGCACTGGCAACGGAGCCTCCCACTGAGTCTTTACTGTTGCGCAAACCATACGGCCGTAACAAGCCTCTCATTTCCCGCACCATGATGAAGAACATCCTCGGACATGCTGTATATCAGCTTACCATCATCTTCACTCTGCTGTTTGCTGGTAAGTACCACCCAAAATATCTAGAGCAGGGTTTACCATATGGTGGTTTGTGAGGGAATTGCACATTCTAATTAAATTTTTTTTCATAGGTGAGCAGATCTTTGACATTGACAATGGCAGGAACACTCCTCTTCACGCCCCTCCTTCAGAGCACTACACCATCGTTTTTAACACATTTGTGATGATGCAGCTCTTCAATGAAATTAACGCTCGAAAGATCCACGGTGAGAGAAATGTTTTTGAGGGAATCTTCAATAACATGATCTTCTGCTCCATTGTAGTCGGGACCTTTGTTATCCAGGTACGTCACATTGTAATCTCTATAAGCCTGTGTCAATTATCAACAATTCTAAATCCCCAGCATGGTTTGTTTTTTTTAGATCATAATCGTGCAGTTTGGAGGGAAGCCTTTTAGCTGTGTAGGTCTCTCTGTTGAGCATTGGCTGTGGTGTGTCTTCCTTGGCTTTGGCTCTCTTCTCTGGGGGCAGGTAGGCCTTGAAAAGCATTTTAACTGCTGATGACTTTTGCCGTTATGCACTCGGTGATGTATTGTTTTCTTCGCCTCCGACCCACAGTTGATTACCACCGTTCCTACAAGTCGCCTCAAGTTCCTGATGACAGCAGGTCATGGCACTCAGAAGGAGGAGATCCCTGAAGATGAGCTGGAGGAGATGGATGACCTGGATGAAATCGACCACGCTGAAATGGAGCTGAGAAGGGGGCAGGTTCTGTGGTGCAGGGGTCTCAACAGAATTCAGACACAGGTACTAAATGAGGTTTCTTTCAGTTTATGCCTTAAAGGGTTAGTTCACCCAAAAATGAAAATTCTGTAATTAATTACTCACCCTCATGTCGTTCCAAACCCATAAGACCTTCGTTCATCTTCGGAACACAAAAAAGGTATTTTTGATGGAATCTAAGAGCTCTCTGACCCTATAGGATATTACAACGATCAACGGACAGAAACATAGCAAGGACATCTGTAAAATAGTCCATGTGACATCAGGGATTCAAACATAACTTTACTAAGCTATGAGAATACTTTTTTTATGCAAAGAAATTGAAAAATCCAGCATATGCTCTTTAGGTATGTTCTGAAGAATGGCTGCTGGTTTGATCTGGTTTAAGCTGGCCCTTAGCTGGTCATGAGCTGGTTTGAGCTGGTCATGTGTTGGTCTTAAAATGGTCCTAAACAGGAGCTAGTTGCTTAGGACCAGCACATGACCAAGTGGACATTAAAACTGTCTTTTTGTCTTAACTTTTGCTATTTTTTAAATGTTTTAAATGCATAGATTTTGTCCCAGACCCAGTTTGTCAATTTTTAAAATATAAAATCACTTATAAAAAAGATGAATTAGTGCATGTTAGACTATAATTTCTACAAAATTCTAAATGGTAGAATGCTACTGACCTCTGATTTGGTTTTGGTGCTTTTCTTCAGATCCGTGTGGTTAATGCTTTCCGGGAATCCATGTCTCCTTATGACGGCCTGGAGACGCCAGAGTCTCGCAGCTCCATTCACAATTTCATGAGCCACCCAGAGTTTCGTATTGAGGATTCAGAACCAGCCATCCCTCTCATTGATGATACAGATCCTGAGGAGGACGCACCTACTAAACGAAACAAGACTCCTTCTCCACTGCCTCCAATTTTATCCCCTAATCAGAACAACAATGCATCTGACAACAGGGGCTTCCATCAGCACAAAGATATAGCCAAAACTATCCTTTCTCCTGCTCCTGGAAGCCCAATGCACAGTCTGGAAACCTCTCTATAATCCACTACCACCCAAATGTCAAATCACATCAACAACGGAGGACACATTAAGTACAAAGTCAGGGCTTCTGGGCCTCTGATAGTGAACTGGAAAAGGAGCAAAACTTGTTTTATTTATTTATTTATTTTCGTGGGGGTTTGTTTTATTCTTTTCACATTTGGCCTGCACACCTTGAAAGTGTATGGTTTGGGAGTGAACGGTGTTGCTCAAATGTTCAAATTCTTTGCTATTATATTTTGTTCATTCAAATATTTTGATACAAGCTATTTTGGAGTTCATATAGATAAAAATATCGGGGAGTTTTTGGACAAATTATTATTTTGGATGAAAAAGGTTCACATGTAGTTGCTGCTCTGTTTAACTGTGAGCAAACACTTTTTGAAGGTGCACTATTTGCCTCTAAATCAGTTTTGATTTTGATGTTTTAGAAAGCTAGGAATCCTTAGATGATGTAAGTTAAATTTATTTGTAAAGAGGTATGGCTGGACAGTAAAAGTCATTGATTATGGGCCTATTATTTAATGAAAAGTAGCTTAACTGCACTTACAAAAATGACACGTTCAAGGTGTATTAAGGGAATGAAATATTAACTAGTTTACAATGGTACATTGTGCTCATTTTTGTTTCTTTTTTTTATCAACCAATGATGAAGTCTATGCTAAAATGTAACAGTGTATTTTCTGTTCAGAGTGTTTTATCAGTTTTGATCCATCCCACCTCCTTAAACCACAGACAAGGACTCAAACACACCACTCAAGTCCCCCCCCGAGTATGTCGAGATGCTGTTTCATGAATTATTGTGATGGTAATATGAAGTATTTTTATTATTTACTGCAGATATTATTCATTGTGGGGACATGTTAATGGTTTTAAGAAAATGTTATAAGATTTGTTACAGAAATTTACACAGTAAACAATATAAGATTAGAAACAGCAATTAGGAAAGCAACAGAGAGAAATTGTGGGTAAATTGTATTTCACTGTAGTTTCATTCCCATTTTTGGGAATGAATATTGTTTCCATCTATTTTTTTAAAGATTTACTTGTGGCGTTTTTGCCTTTATCACAATAGGACAGTGAGTAGACAGCAGAGTGGGGGACGTGATAGATGTTTATGGAAAATAATTTTGTAAATATAAATGGTTATTGTGGTTTAATTTACATTTGGAAGTCTTTAAGTTATGTGTATGGTTTTTGACAATAAAATATTAATATTTAGCTTAACATAATAATTGGTTTTAATTTGAATCTTATCGTGCATATATTTGACAATATTAGTACATTATTAAAAAATAGCGTTCTTAACAATTCATGTGCATTAAAATAATCAGAAATGCTCTTTTTATTTTATTGTATCGTTATTTTTTTTCCTGCGCAACGTCAACACGACGACTGTTGCGTTCCGCAAACTTGCTCCACCAATCCCGTCGCAGCATTCATGTCACGTGATCTTCGAAATCAGGCTGGCCACGAAATTTGAAATGTGGAAACAGACCGCAAGTGCCGGTTATTTATAGTGAACAGTCAACACTACGATTAATAAATATAACTCGAGAACGCTATACAACAAACAGTAAGTGTTTTTGTTCGTATTAAATGTTTGAAGTCTGTTTTAATATCACATGTGATCGCTGAGTAAACCGTGTGAATACATGAACTCCGTGACTCGTATTGTTTACGTGTTGGTTATTAGACTAAACTTCTCTTTTTATTGAGTATCGTTAGCTTTATTCCGAGTATTTTGAGTTGGTTTAAAAGTACTTACTGATGTCTCAAACGCACACTGAAAAAACGGAACCACATTAACTGTAAACTGATGTTAGCAGGACTTTGGC
>JAUMHE010000085.1:8343573-8354527 GCA_032359235.1 Enteromius mattozi | reverse complement strand
GGACTTTGGCCTCCGTTTGTGTTCCTGGCTGAAGATGGCATCTCTCACTCATCGTGGTAATCATCTTTTTATTTAATTACAGTCTCTGTAAACTACCTTTACTAAAAGTAGTGCAGTGGTGCAATGGTACAGTGATACTAGCAGATGGTAATGCAATGTTTGACCATGGTAAAAACATGGTACACGTACAAAAGTAACAAACCCCAGAAAATAAACGCTGATTTGGCATATGTAAACATACTTTAAAATATAATTGTGATATAATTGTATAATTGTGTATAAAAGTGATTTTCTTTGCATTTATTAGTGTGTGTTTTACTTCTAGATTTTGTTTCACTGGCTGAGGAGAAATTTGACTTTGACGTTTCATTGTCACCTGCAAGGTTTGTTTCAATGTTCAATAAGGCAGTGAACATACTAATTTAAAACTATTAAAAATAATATTTGTTGAAAAATTGAGCTTGAAACACA
Source organism: Enteromius mattozi (assembly GCA_032359235.1). NCBI lineage: Eukaryota > Metazoa > Chordata > Actinopteri > Cypriniformes > Cyprinidae > Enteromius > Enteromius mattozi. The sequence goes on along the minus strand of JAUMHE010000085.1, from coordinate 8,354,056 downwards.
AAAATCAAGCTAAATAGAACAGAGAAAAATAAAACGAATGAAAATGACAAAAGGGCATAAAATTACTAAGACTTTGATATGATGAACAGATTTAGTTTAGTTAGATGGTTTGGTTTGGAATGACATGAGAATAAGTACATAATGAAAGAATTATAATTTTTGTCTGATTATTCCTTTAATGTGTGCTATACAATAAGTATTTTATGATGATATATGGAACTGTTTTCTAATAGCTCTAAAGGAGATTACGATGTTGAGGACGAGGTTTTCATGGGTACTGTCAGTCATAAAGAGAAATGCATTTCTCATGGGGTGGAGATTCACGTGACGGACAGTGTAAGCAGCGGCCCATCTCAGGGAGAAGAGCCCAGCTGGAGTCCGCTTACAGGAGAGAAGTTTGATGAAATCTGCAAAGAAGCTCAGCTGCTCGCCAGCCACCTCGAGCAAACCATCACTGTTGATTCTGTAGCCGAGAGCAGCGCCGTTTCCTCAAGCCAAGCCGAGGAGGCAGAGACGTTTGAGGAGGACTCGTCAGTCAAACTGAACATGTTTATCAAACCAGCTGACGTTCTGAGTCCCATCAAAAGAGAGACCTTTCTTGTGCAGGACAGCCCGATGAAGCAGCTTCCACCTGCCATTCAGAAGCGTATGCTGAAGGCTAACGGGACGGCCGGGTTTGGCAAGCCACGTCTCAGTACATCGAGTCCAGTCAGGCCCGCTGTGACACAGCCTAAGGTGGCTACTAGAGGTAAAGCCCTTGTGGCTAGTAGTGGGGTGTTACCCAGCAAACCCACAGGACAAGGAAACTCACGACTTTCCTCCAGCACAAAACTGCCACCAGCTACTAAAACTAGGCTTCCTCCTCCAGGCAAAGTATGAGCACTTCCTTCTATTAATGTATAGATTGTTGTTAGTGTTTAACTTTAAGATTTACTTGGAGTGCATCAATGTTTTTCAGGGTAATTTTGGGCTAAAGCGCAGTCCCAACGGAAGAAACACAAGTAGAGCTGGATCTTCTGAAGACCTTCTGTCTGATAACACCAGTGTTGCTTCTGATGTCAGTGATTCTTCCTTTAACACTAGTTTACCAGGAAGAAGCAGCATTCCGGCCCGGAACAAGGTAAAAGGAGTGTTGTAGCTTATTTTCTTCAAGAACTTTTGATTTTACAAATATAACTGTTGATATATACTTTTATATAACTTAGAACTGTTGATAAAACAAAAATGTAGTAAAAACAGCAATATTGTGAAATCTTACAATTGGGAAAAAAAAAAAAACATTATAAAATGCGTTTTATCCCCTGTGATGTCTTTATTCCTCTTTTCATGTTCACATGATCCTTTAGAATTGATTTTAATATGCTGATTTGGTATTAAATTTTGAAATTTTGAAATCAATTTTATATATTCTTGTTTAATGTCTTCTTTTTTATTACTGACCTATAGTGTTGGTTATTAAAATGTACATGAGGCTTGTTTTGTCATTTAGTGTAATTTACTACTAAAATACGAGGATGCAAAGTATTGTAATTGATTGGTATTATCTTGAAAACTTATTCTATATTTAAACATTTTTCTGTATCATGCAGACAGAATTGCGAGCTCCGTCTGCTCTTAAAGCTCCTTCACTTCAAAACTCTAGAGTTGTAGACAGGAGGAGAAACACTTCATCCTCTTCCTCATCTGTGTCCAGCATTAACTCTAGTCTAACTATCTCTCCAGGAAGTAAAGGTAACCTTTCATAACTTTGTCATCATAAAATGTCACTTATAGTTAATATTTAATAACGATAATATTTTAATAGCCTCGACATTTTAATCTTTAACAAATTTCAAAAACAAAATCCATTTTTCATTTTGTACCTTTAATGTTGTAATGCCTGAATCCATATTTCTAAGTGTTTGTTTTGTGTGTGTATTTAGTTTTAGATTTTATTAATATTATCTGTTATTAGCTGTTTGTGACACCATAAATATTAAATGAAATTATGTTGATTTATATTTCATTGACTTTAAAATGCATGTGATCTATCTAAAAGGTTCTTGGGTATCTACTGCCATCTGCTGGTTATGCTAACATATGATTAACTCTTCCTCTCACCAGTTAAACTCAATTCCTCCCTGAACTCCAGCACTAACAGCATCGGTGCTCGTTCACACAGCAGCGTGAGCAGGTTACCGAGTTCTAGTCGCAAATCCTCTGTCGTCACCAGAAACCCAGATCCCCCCGTCAGCAGACGGACATCCATCTCTACACAGGGGAGGAGGGCTTCTGAACTCCTTCCCAGGCCTGTTAAAGCTACACCCCTTAAGAAAACAGAAGCATTACCGTCCGCACCGCTTCAGACCCCAGCAAAAAATACAGGTGAAAAGACCACCTCTACATCCAGCATCTCTGCGTCTGCTTCTAAGATGGGAAGTGCTCTCAGAGGAAACCCAAAACTCAAGATCCCCGTAGTGCCAACACCCACAAACTCCCTGAAGAGGGTTCACAAATCAGAAGGTGAGAAAAAGCAGTCATGTTAATGAATGGGAACCATTAGGATGAATGTCTCTAAACCTGTCAAGAAAAAATGTAAAAAAAAAAAAAAAAATTAATGTTTAATATACTTACTATTACAATTATGCTTGTCATATATATATATATATCTTAGCATTAGTTTTTTATTTATATATATATATATATATATATATATATAGCATAATTTATGTAACATTAATTTAAATATTGTACACTTTATATTCTGATTTGAATGACTTAAAATAATGACAAATTGCAAAAAAAAAAAGTCTCATGATTAAAATAAAAATTATCTAAATGGTTAAGAGGAATAACTTTTTAAAGCTGAATTTAATGCACTTACTCTCTTAGATTTTGGGGTGAAATATGATCTGAACAGGGGGGGTTTTGTTGTTGTTGTTTTTTTTGTTTTACCAGGACATTGCTGCATTAAATCATATTTACTTTTATCGATTTTATAGTTTCATCCTCGCCTGACGTCCCTCGTATCATGAAGCCAAAGAGATTATTGACTGCATGCAGTGTGGAGAGGTAATACTCTAACATTTTCTCATAATTTGTCATTTATTTTGAAGGACTCTCTTAATTTTGACATGTCTTTGAAGTGTTCCCGATCATCTAGTCGGTCCTCCATTGGGCCTCCTGACCCCATCAGCTATGGGCAGTAAACTCCGAAGACCATCTGCTCTTCCCACCCCAGTCAACCGCCGTATCTCTGGAATCCCTGCACTCACACCCAAGAGTGTGTCACGTCTGAGTAAACCTTCCCAGGTCACTGAGCGCTCATCGACCTCCAGCCAAACGGCCACTCAACCAATATGGTACTTTAAACCGCATCTAAATCTAAATCTGTAATTCCATCCCAATCTCTTTATATGTGTAAAGTCAAACTTTACTTGTTCAGCCCTGAAAAAACTAAGGAAGGTGAGAGTCAGGAAGAAAAGCAAACTTCAGTGTCCAATGAGGAGACCTGCCCTCCAGCTGACCTCCAGCCCTGCTCCCTGGTCTTTAATATGGAGGATGAGCCCGAGGAAGCTCCTGTCTGTGAGCCAGCAGTTGTGGAGAATCCCTCTGAGCCGCCTTCATGTGATCCAGAGCCTTCTCAAAGTGACATCAAACCCCCAGCACTTCCAAGCTCAGTGGACACCCAAAAACACCAACAGAACTCAGAGAAAAAGGAAGTTAAAGAGGTAAAATAAACTCTATTTGAAGTGATTTTTAATTGATACGTGTTAAAAGAAACTTCAACAGATCTGAAAATGTTACAATTGTAGGTTTTGCTTGTGGATGCACCTGCACCAGCACTTGAACCATCAGAAAAGCTTCTAATTGATCTCTCCAATACCCCAGACCTGATCAAAACTTCCTCTGGAAAGCCTTGGGGAGGACCGGTGAGAGAAAAGATTTTCTCTCTCTCTCTCTCTCTCTCTATAAGCACTACCAAAATACAGTAAATATTATAATATTGTAACATTTTGCATTTTAAAATGCAATATATTTTATTTTAAAATATTCATTTCAGCAGTCATTATCTCAGTCTTCAGAGTCACACGATCCTTCAGAAATCATTCTAAAATGCTTATTTAATGCTCAAGAAACATTAGTTATCAGTATTGAAGAGTTGTGCTGATTTATATATTTTGGAAACCGTGACACATGTTTTTTTCAGGATCTATAGATAAAAAGGAAGTTTTAAAAATCGAATGTGTCTGTAGTGAATAAAGATAATAATGCGCATTCTTATATTGCTTTCATTTTCCAGGTACTCAGAGTGATTATTTAAATTAATAATTTGTAATTATGGACTTCTTTTCTTCTAGTTAATTGACCTCAGCTCACCTCTTATAAAGTGGAGTCCAGAGGACAAGAAAGAAAATGCTGAGAATGCGGCTCCACTGATCGACTTGTCTTTTTAGAGGACCTGCAACATTTACTGTGAACTGTGCCATGAAAAAAAAATAACTGGAGCATTTCATACTGTTTATTACTGTTGAAATGAATTTAAAGAGAGCGCATGGATGCTGTTGTGCTTTATAGCCTTGTTTTTATTTGTGTCATTTGTCTAACATGATTGTATGCAATTATGGTGATCTGCAGTATTTTAAGAAATCAAAGTTGTTGTATTTCTCCCGAAAGGTACAAATAAATGTTAAATTCACAAAATCTGTCATTGCTTTTGTGTTTTGGTTAATTTTGGGAAATCTAAATGCATTTCACACACACGTCCTCTCATACGGTAGGGGGCGGTATACATGCACATGTTTTTAGACTTTCTAGCATCTGAAGCACAGAAGAAGAGGCCCATAGAGCGGCATGTTCATTTACTAAATTCAATGTTTACTTAGAACTCTAAATTGAAAATGCACTTTGCTTGATAATTTACTTTAATATATTTGTACATCTCAACTTGTGATGTAAAAAATGTCAACGCTCGTCTTGGACAATGGTGCGTATTTCGCTAAAATCGGGTACAGTCATGAGAAAGTCAGGTACGGTGTATTATTATGCCTTCCCTATTCTATTACGTGATTTACGGTCGTTATATTGAGCTAAATGCAGAATATTGTTTATATTAGTGTTATCCCAAATTGCCAATTCCGTTCGAAGACCTCCAGACTGAAAACATTCACTGCTAATCAGTTGGATGAAATCAAAGATCCGTCTGGACTCTTCTACATCCTTCCGTTTCAAAAGGTACGGCCAAGATATGAATTACAAACTTCTCTGCAAGCTATATAAAGCCAATTGTGTCTTAGGTCACATCTTTTCTTCTTCTACATCAGGGGTATCTTGTAAACTGGGATGTGCAGCGCAAAGTCTGGGATCATCTGCTTGGAAAAGAGATGTTCAAGGTACTTGAATGACTTTATACAAACATTATACGTTTTCTGTTTCATAAATGTGCGGTGGGAGATATTGAACCTGTGCACAATCTGCAGGTGGACTTTCCAGATACCAACATTGTGATAACAGAACCGTACTTCAACTTCAGCTCGATTCAAGAATCCATGAATGAGATTTTATTTGAGGAATATCAGTTCCAGTCAGCACTCAGAATCAATGGTAAGTTTGTTTTAAATGTTAGTTGGGAACACTACCAGATGATTCTGTAACTCTGATGACAATTCTTTTTTCAGCTGGATCTTTGAGTGCTCATCGATATTTCCATGAGAATAACTCTGAGCTGTGTTGCATTGTGGTGGACAGCGGCTTCTCTTTCACACACATCGTTCCTTACTGCAGAGGAAGAAAAATGAAAGAGGGCATTTGCAGGTGAGTGCTAACGTTAATGAGTCTAACACTGTATGATTCTATATGCACAGATCTTTTTATTAATCGCTTTGGATTTTCTAGGGTAAATGTAGGAGGGAAGCTGCTCACCAACCATTTGAAGGAGATCATTTCATACAGGTACGCTTTTGCACAGTTTAAACAAGTCCATTTTTTTGTCAGTTCTTCATTATGGCAGATTTCTTCTTGAGCTTGTGACAATTGTTTTTGTATTAAAGGCAGCTGCATGTGATGGATGAGACTTACGTGATCAATCAGGTCAAGGAAGATGTGTGTTATGTGTCACAAGATTTCTACAAGGATATGGAGATCGCACAGTAAGTTTGGATAAACTGGATTGGATTGATGCATGTATACTGTACAAATACATGCATACATATAAACACGAACATAATACTTTTATTCAGCAGAGATGCATTAAAAACTGATCAAAAGTGACGGTAAAACAAATTAGAATTTTACAAAACATTTCTATTTCAAATAAATGCTTTGTATAAATCAAAGAGCTGTGAAAATATGCATCGCGGTTTCCAGTATAATATTAAGCAGCACAACTGTTTTCATCATTGATATTAAGAAATGTTTCTTGAATTACAGATTTGAATGATATCTGTAGGATCATATGACACTGAAAACCGGAGTAATGACTGCTAAAAAAAAAAATCACCTTTGCCATCACAGGAGTAAATTACTTTTATAATATGTATAAATAAAAACACCTATTTTAAGTTGTAATAATATTTCATAATATTATTGTTTTACTATATAGTATTTTTGATCATGCAGCCTTGGTTAACCGTTTTTTGTGCGTGTGTGTTTTTTTTTAACTAAGTATAATTTAGTATAATAAGTATAATTAATTCTGTTGATTTCACAGATTGAAAGGAGAAGATAATGCAGTTATGAGAGACTATGTGCTGCCGGATTTCAGCTCTATCAAAAAGGGCTTTTGCAAGGTAATCAGTTTGTAAATTTACCCTATTCTTGTGACTCTCAGAATAATGTCATGGTTTGAAAATGGCCTAATATGAAAAATAAAAAATGCAGTACTTGCTTTTGTACCTATCCAGCGATTTTTTTTCTTTATGTGCTGTAGCCTAGAGAGGAGATGAATTTTACTGGCAAATATAAAACTGGGGAGCAGATTTTGCGACTCACCAATGAGAGGTTTGCGGTGCCAGAGATGCTCTTTCACCCGTCTGACATTGGCATTCAGGAGATGGGCATACCTGAGGCTGTGGTGAACTCAATTAACAACATGCCAGAAGGTAGGTCGCATCTCATTTGATAAATGTGAGGTTTAAAATATTACTGCATTAAAAGTACTCTTCATATAAGAGCTCTTTTTATGTCCAGAGATGCAGCCCCACTTCTACAAGAACATTGTTCTTACTGGTGGAAACACCTTGTTCCCTGGATACAGAGATCGGGTTTACAAAGAGGTCCGGGCACTCGCTCCTGTAGAATATGACGTTTCTGTCGTTCAGCCACAGAAGTATGTTTTCGGAGTTGTAAAAGAATCATCGACATTGATGTTTTTAACAATTTTAGACTGAATATTTGTCTTTTGTTTCCAGTCCTATTTGTTACTCATGGGAAGGAGGAAAGTTATTGGCCGAAAACCCTGACTTTGAAGAGATGGTTGTCACACGAGAGGATTATGAGGAAAATGGACACTATGTATGCGAGGAGAAGTTTGATATTTGACCTCCACATGAATTGTTAGTTATTTTTACAGAAAATCTGAACGCTGTATGTATGTGTTGAATCAAAACTAAGCAGCACATTGGCATACCATACATTACACTCAATATTACATTTAAGTTAACGTCATAATTTTGTTGTTTCCCCCCCTTTTTTTAAATAACATTTTGTATATATTGTATTAATGTGAACTGGAGAATAAACTTTTTACTGTTGCTTATTTGTTTAGAATCCAATTAATTATATCATAAATAAATTAAGTTAAAAACTTGACAAGCCATTATATTTAATATTACGAATTGCCTCTGGTCAATAATATGGAGCACGTGACCAGCGCGCGGTCAGTCTTCCCCTCGCGCTCAAAATAAAAACGGCGGGAAACCGCTGCAGAGACGCGGGAGTTTAAACCGTCGTCAAACATTTAGTTTTTGTTCCTAAATAAATTACAGTGTTTTATAATTTCTCTAAATGCTTGCAAAATAATAACATACAGTAGTGAAAGTAGTCATTACATTTCGGATAAGTTAGTTTTCTAAACTCTTGTGATTGGTTATATTGAGATCACACTCAGGCACACTTTCCTCAGGTAAGTTATAAATGACTGTCGAGAACATAACCTTACAAGAATGAACGACATACGTTTATTGAAGTAACGTTATATTTTATTTTTCGCTTTTTTGTGTGTGTGAATGAAACCCGTTTTATGCAACCTGTTATTAGGTTTCAATCATTTTCACATTAACGTTGTTTAAAAATCTGAATGATATCAGGAGTGATCAATTCTTTTGTTTTACACGTTACACGTTGGAGTTTGTGTTTTGTAGCTGCTTATATTTAAATAGACCAGACTACAGTGAAATACTCCTCATACAGCGAGACTATGGCAGCTTCCGCGAGAAAACAGACCAAGAAGACCAAACACAATGACAGCTCCACAGATCTGAAGGCGTTTGATTTCGACGCTCTGGAGGAAAAGAAAGGAAGCTTGTCTGACGATGATACCAGAGATGGTCTGTCTGTGTATTTTATCAAGCTCCTTACAAAATCACAATGGTGGTACCATAGTAAAGTCATGGCATTAGAGCTTATATCATGATATTAACATGGTGTTCATAGGTAATTATAAATATTAATTTATTAAAAGGGTAATAAAAGAGAGATAATAATATATTGGAATTACACATGTATAATTTGCTAAATAATATGAATTATTTAATAATAGTCTATATGTGCATATAACAAGTGATGTAGCTGTGAAGCGTTTCTGTATTTTGTACCCATTTTGTTACATTACATTAGAAACTCCAATCATTGACAAGCTCGCCAAGAAAAGATCTGCAGATACGTTTGAAGACGATGATCTCAATGCAGGTGTGGGGTAAGTACTGAAATATATACACCTGGCCGTATGCATAAAACCCTTTCTCTGATAAGAAAAATCATTTGTTTTCCTTTAATCTCAGGAATGAGGTTCAGACTATGCTGGAAAGATTTGGTGGTAGGTGAAGTTCACCACTGAAGCTTCAATGACAATATTAGCCTATAGTTCTGCATAAACTGGCGTAAATGTTTGCTGAATGAATATAACCGGCTTTGAAATGACTGAATGGCCATTTAGCGGACATCAGCAAGGCCATGCAGACCAAAAGGAAACGCTTGGAGGTTCTCACCAAAAACTCCCTAAAGGGCAGCACCCAGAAACTGGAGCAAATGTGGAAAACTCAGCAGAATCAGAGGTAAATGAATGCACTGTATGAAATTTTTTGTGTGTTCAAATGTAAATGTTTTGTATTGTTTGCAGGCAGAAGCTGACACAAGATTACTCTCAGCAAGTTCTCTCTGTGCTTCAGCAGTGGGAGACCGACGTTCAGAAATCTGAGGAACAGGAGGAGAAGCTGAATGTGAGTGGCGGATGCAGTCGAGAAGTTGTAAAAGTTGAAACATGTAATTTTGGGGCACAGCATTACACTCAGGGAGAGGAAATATTATAAGGATTAAGGGTCTTGTAAAAAAAAATTATAATCCAGCTTTTCAGGATATCTAGCAGCCATGTAGAGATATTTGACGTAAACATCTCACACTCTGCCTTTGAACTTCCTAATTTCTGTTTTCACAGAATTTGTTTCGCCAGCAGCAGAAGCTCTTCCAGCAGGCGAGGGTTGTGCAAAACCAGAAAATGAAAACCATCAAAGACCTGTATGAGCAGTTTGTCAAGGTCCCAGATGCCATCATCACTTTAATGATTTGAAATTGAACCGAGACCTTTTTTTTCATCATTTGGCTGACCGACTGAGGTCTTTAATTTGTGTGCAGAACATGGAGGAGATGGAGAAAAGCCATGAAGCCTTTCTGCAGGGCACCCAGATGGAGCTGAGAAAGGAGATGGCCCTGCTGCAGAAGAAGATAATGATGGACACGGTGAGTGCTTCAACAAAGAGATTCATCACAGTTTAGACTCAAGTGTCTGCTTTAAATAGCCCTTCAGTGTGAAATGTGACGTATGCTACATTTTCAAGACAGGTTTGGGTGAGTTACTGGAGTCCATGTATGAAAAACTGAAGGAAGTTCTGTAAATCGTTGATAAAACCATTTTACACAGATTGCATGTTCAGATCAATGTATGAATGGATTTATGATAATTGCACATTTTATTTTTACAGCAACAACAGGAGATGGCCACTGTTCGGAAGTCCCTCCAGTCCATGCTCTTCTGAAAATATCTTTCTGTCCTCACATCAACACTGTGGAAGACTTCACCTTGTGTGCTAAAAGGAAGGTTTATTTGATTAAAAAATCAGTTTTTCCATCAGTTTGTTCTATTTAATCCATAATTGAATACTAATAATATGTAAATAATTGTATTTCTGCGTCAAGATTAAAGATCCCATGAATGAATTGTTCTTTGTGTGTGTGTTAAGGCATGTTGAATGTTAAGCTGGGACATACCAAAGGATATTTCTTGTTGTTG
>JAUMHE010000085.1:8330476-8341769 GCA_032359235.1 Enteromius mattozi | reverse complement strand
TATATATATGCACACACCATTTACCATTTAGCACACCTATTTTACAAATAACAATGCAAAATTATCATTTCATGCGTTTATGTGAAAATGCAAAATTACAATTTTAGATGTTATGTAAATACAGACATTAAAGATGCAAAATAATAATTTTGTTTGCTGTTGTCAAATGATTAATCGTGATAACTTGCATCCGAAATAAGTTTTTGTTCACTTAATATGTCTGTGTATTGTGCATATTTTTTATGGGTATATAAATACACATGCATGTATATATTAAAGAATATATATTCATTTCATACATAGAATATATTTATATATTATATAAATTATATGAATATGTGTAACTGCAAATTAGTAAAGAGTATGTTAACTACACTCCATAGTATGCCAGTTTTAGAGGACATTCAGTCTTTTTGGAATTGTATTCATAAATGTTTTTATGCTTGGCTTAGGCAACATCATCCTGTACAGATGGAGGAAAATGGGAAAGGCATGAACCCATTGCAGGTTACCTTAGCACCACTCCGAGCTCCCAAAGGACGATGAAGCGGCGCAGACTGGAGGACTCCAGTGCAAGCACGCTGCAAGGACAATCTACCGTTACACTGGGAGCAAACGCGTTTGTAACGGCCTCGTCTCTTTTACCCTCTGATTTTACATGGTTCGAGTCTCCACGTCCCACAACCTCCTCTGCTTCTCATGTTTCTGCATCTTCCAAGCCCTCGTCCTCAGCTGGGTCTTCCACGTCTGCACTGGATCAAACTAGTGATCCGGCATATTTAAATGAGCTGCTAACGGGTCATGCCTCTAAGCAAAAGGCACTAAACACCAGTAATGGAAGGGAACAGAGGTCTAAAAAGACCATCTATAGCAAGACCAAATCTAAAGCCTCTAAAAGTACATCAGCACACTCTTCTTTACACGCAATAGAGTATGAAGCTTCACTGCTGGATGCAGGTATGGATAACCAGGATACGTGAGTTTATAGTAATAGTTCATGAACATGTACTCACCCTCAGACCAGCCAAGATCTAGATGAGTTTATTTGCTCATCTGAACAGATTTGGAGAAATTAATTTACTTGCTCTGTGGTGAATGGGTGCCATCAGAATAAGAGTCCAAACAACTGATAAAACATCACAATAATCCACAAGAAATCCACACCACTGCAGTCCATCAATTAACATTTCGTGAAGTGAAAAACTGCATATTTGTAATAAATCCATCATTAATGTTTTCATTTTAAACTCATTTCCGGCTAAGATACAGATACTCTGTTATCCATTTGAATTTTTTTCAAATCTGTTCTGATGGAAAAACAAGCTCAACTGCATCTTGGATGGCCTGAGAGTTAATGTCTTTAAAAGTCAGATGGATATTGCTCATTATCGTTTTTTTTTTTTGCTTTATTTTGTTATAGCAAGAAGAATGCAAGAACCAGCAAGTTCATTTGTATGTCCAATACCAGAAGATATTGTCATCATAGAGGATGACACTGATGAGAGCATGGTCCGCTGCGTTCAGATGGCTGAAGATGAAGCGTATGCCAGAAGCCTTCAGGTACGACTCGCTCTCCTGATCCTTCTTGAGAAACAACAGAGAAGCGATTAACTCTGATATTCTGCTGTTTGCAGGAACAGTTTGATATGGAGGAGCGAATGGAGCAGCAGAGGCTCCAGAACAGATCGCCCAGCAGAAACAACCATGGCCACATGGTCAGTTTGGCCTTTTGGTTTATTTGGAGCACTGAATGATGGTGCAGTGATCATACTCAAACAAAAAGGGATGGTTTCTTGCAGGTTGATCCGTATGTTGGCGTGGGCTGGATTTCTCCTTGGGCCTCAATGATCAACTCTGCGTCTTTCTCACACGGACCCTCTGAGCTTTCAGAGCTGCAGCAGGTCATCTTTGGAGAGCAACCTCGTAAGTCACCAGACATGAGCAGATATATGTCTTGATGATTTCATTTGAAATGAGGTTTTAATACATTTTTAAAAATTACATTAGTATTAATGATAAATGTGTACGAAATATTAACTATAATAAATATTAATTGGTTTATAGAAATTGTTTATCATTATATTATGGTTTATTATATTCATTTTTATTAAAAAAACATTACTAGATATTATACAACACACTAATTGATTTAAATTAAATATTTTTGTAATTTTTATATTTACTTAAAAAAAAAAAAACTATATATATATATAAATATATATAAAGTATTTTATAATGATTTAAAATCATATTTTAATATGTGAATAATTCATGTGGTGGCACAGTTGAATTTCCAGAACCCATTACTCCAGTCTTCAGTGTCAGGTGATCCTTCAAAAAACAAGTCTTATTATTGTTCTGCTGCTCATTATTGTGAAAACTGAAATATTTTTCTAGATTCTTGGCTTAAAAGAAATAACTAAAAATAAAAAGTGTGTGTGTATATATAAAATACATACACACACTGGTTTTTGTGATTCATGGGGACTCTCTATAGGCATAATGGTGTTTATACTGTACAAACTGTATGTGGTATTGCCCTACACTGACCCTACACCTAAACCTACCCATCACAAGAAATTGTGCATTTTTAGATTTTCAAAAAAACACCATTTAGTAGTTTTTTTTAGCCTTTTGAATTACAGGGACACTGAAAATGTCCTCATAAATCACCTTCATATTGTAATACCTATGTCATACCCATGTCATTATGCAAATGTATGTCCTCATAAACCACATAAACATGCACACACACACACATATACATATATATTATTATTATTACACTTCTTTTCTCTTTGAATTGGACAGGCAGACAACAGGGCCGCCATCAAACCGGCAGAACTCGCAATTCTCGCCGCAGGCAAGCTTCTCACTTGCAGATGGACTTGTTTGATGACAGCCAGGGAAATAATTATGAGGTTTGTATTATGCTAATTCACAGAAATCGCATGCTTGACTACAATTACAAAATGTTATCTCATCTCTGATTTTATTTGTTGCTTTGTCAGGCTCTCTTAGCGTTCGAGGAGCAACAAGGTGCTGTAGTAGCCAAGAACACTCTGACAAAGGCCGAGATCGAGCGGCTTCCCATAAAAACGTACAGTCCCGCACACAGCGCAGGAAAGACAGAGTAAGTCACAGAACTGGATGCAACAAAGGGTATTTCCCATAATGCAATAGTTTAATCATACTCTCTTTACAGTTGCCAGATCTGTTTCAGTGAATACAAAGCAGGTGAACGACTCAGGATCCTTCCATGTCTCCACGATTACCACGTCAAATGCATCGACCGCTGGCTAAAGGTCTATCTTGTTTTAACACAATCCCATGATTCATTCCATATTGTTTATAACTAATCATTTTCTGCATGTGTTACAGGAGAACGCCACATGTCCCATCTGCAGAGCGGATATATCAGAGTGTGGTGGTTTTTCTTGAGCACACAACTTCAGGACTCAATATCTACCTCACAGCTGGTCATATTACCCCATTTGACTTTTAAACAGTCTTACTTTAAATGTGTTATTAAATGCTTTTTAAATGCAAAATACTGTCCGATGTTTGAACCAGCATAAAGCACTGCCGAGCACTGTTTTATTTCGAAAGATCCTTCTCAAACATATCAGACACGACTGTATCACACCAGTGGCAAGGAACATGTTAGCAATAGCTAAACTTGAATTTTCAAATAAAATCACTTTATATACATATATTTTTGCCCGTTTTTATTATAATGTATAATTAGGATAATATGTTGCTGTAACAGTGATTCCATTGCTGTTGTTTATGTAAATATCAGGCAACGTGTAGCATGTGATATTATTCACTCTGTTTGGTATTCCGCTTTTTTCAAGGCTCTGTACTTCCGGAGGTAATAGAGCGCCTTGAGCTCTTTCACCACGAATTCTCCTCGACTGATGAGCTCTTTGATCTTCTCAGGGTCGCTCACATCTTTATTCTTGGCAAACGCAGCCCTCAGTCTGTCTCTGAAATAGTCGGCTCCTTTCGGATACTCCTGTCCAAGAAACGGCAACTTCAAGCAGAAGAGAAGACAGGATTATGAATTTCTAATGCTTGGAGTCAAAGATGTGCAGAATCACAGATAGAGCTTATACTGGACTTTTGACTCATGAGCTGTAAGCTCTAATCAAAATTAAAACAAAAAAACTAATCTTTTGAAATGTTTTACTTTACATGTAGTGAATCTAGTATATGAAAGTTTCATTTTTTGAAATAAGTTAAAAAGAATTTAACTTTTACACGATATTCTAAAATTACAAGAAGGGCTTGAAACAGTCAAGAAGAAAAAGTAGGTTAGTGAATTTTGCATAATTGTACATTTTGTTTCATGTTATTTAAAAGCAGAAGGGGACAGCGTACTCAGTTTTGTAGAGCTGCTCGGAGAGGGTTGGCCATTTCCCAGTGATTCCAACACACTTCAGCTGACCTGTTACTCCTCAGCCAGCTTTTTTTTTTTTTTAGCTTGCTACAAATATGATTATTGCTGTTATATAGACGTAAACTTAAAGTCATTCAAGTAAAAACCAAACGAAACCCATATATTATGCTATGGTTGTAATGAAACAGACTGAAGACAATGCAGTTACACATGAATGCAGAAATAATTTATTTAGGCCAGTCCATAGGAAGACACCTTATAATAGCGGATTAGGAGCACAGTGTGGTTTTGAGTTAGTCATTTGCTTTTTGTTGCCAAGAACATATGAAACTGATTCAAAATGTCATGTATTAAAGTACTGGCAAATAAAATATTCTCCAATGCACACCTTTTGAAGCTGCAAAATACATAAATCTACCTACTCTTACACAACATCACCAATGTCCTTTCATTTTTGGCATGTGGTTTGCAAAAATAATCTGGACAACAAAGGAGCACAACCCATAGTGGCAAAATTCACACTGATGTTTCTTCACTTCACAACATTCACACGTTTCACATCCTAAGTGCCGATACATGTGACTTTTCTGTAAACTAGTTAGGATATACAAAATGTGCCTTGGGGGGCAAAAAATACAAAGTGTTCTCTCTTCTTTGCTATTTGATTTTAAGGCATAGAAATCTTACAAAAACACTCTTTATAACCTGAAACAAATACAAAAGTGTGTGCCAATATGACAAATGGAGAAGCAGACAGTGAGCGGTGGTCTGCAGAGTGAAGGCACTAGTAGAAACACCAGCTTCTCTCTATCCTTTCTGATTCCGGCCAGTATTCCCAGACTCACACAATGGGAGACGCGTGTCTGTCTTTAATAATTGGCTCGTAGACGTTTGTTTTCCTCTCTCAGTCGTTCTATCTCCTCGATGAGGGAGTCGTTCACGGAGTACTTCTCAATCAGACCGTGGATTTCATTCTGGAAAAGATGAGAGGCATGATTAAAGAGGCCTAATCTTTTTTTTTTTTTTACTTAAAAAAGGTCTGTAAAAGACAAATATACCAGCTGAATATAGAACTGCCGAACCATCTCCACCTGTAGATTGATTATGTCTCTATGACAAGTGTCCCTGAAGAAACAACAAAAACAGTCATTAATGACTAAATGACTCCAAAGAGTATCTAAATATTAATATATGGTTTAATTAGTAAAAATGTGTGCTGTCAAATGATTGATCGCGATTAATCACATCCAAAAGAAAGGTTTCTGTTTATATAATATATGTATGTGTACTGTGTATATTTGTTATGTATATGTAAATACACACAGTACATATTTTGAAAGTATTTACATATATGTACATTTAGATACTTATTTTAATATTAGTAATTAGTAACTAGTAATTTATAAAAATTTTTTAAAAAGACTGACCCAAAACTACTAAACAGTAGTGTATATAAATATATATATCAGGGTTATTATAGTTAACAAAAAACTAGTTAAATTTTTTTAACTAGTTTATAGTTAAAAAAAAACAACAAAAAAACCTGAAATATACACTACTGTTTAATAGTTTTGGGTCAGTAATTTTTTTCCTTTTTTTTATAAATTACTAGTTAGTAATTACTAATTACTAGTACTAATTACAAGTAGCATTTAGCAAGGAAGCATTAAATTGATCAAAACTATTTCTCTTACAAAAGATTTCGATTTCAGATAATTACTGTTTTTCTAAAGTTTGTATTTATTAAATAACGAAGAATTTTTTTTTTTAGCACTGTTTCCACAAGCAGCATAACTGTTTAAACACAGATAATAATACAAAGTGTTTCTTGAGCAACAAATCAGCATAATGGAATGATTTTTGAAGGATCATGTGACACTGAAGACTGAACGATGCTGAAAATTCAGTTTGCATCACAGGAAAAACATTTTAAACTATATATAGATTAAAAATAGTCACTTCAAATTTAAATCAGTGATTTCTAGACTAATCTCAATCTGTGTTAACTCACCTGAAGTCCTCCAGTGCCTCTTGGATCATATTACGGACAAAGTTCATCTGAATGGAGGTGAGCGGAGCTCCCCGGCCCTCGGCTCCAGATTCGACTGCCGCTGCTGGAGCTTCAGATCAAAACATCCGTCACTCACTGTGTCCTATTAAAGACTAATAATCTAATCATGGCCCATTCAGACATACCTGGTGCAGCTGCAGGAGGAGCTCCGCTGACCGGCGAATCGTAGGTGAGCTGGGTGGGCAGATCTCTCCTCTGACCGGGCTCAGGGGTGTTGTATGTGTTCACAGACTGAACACGTGTGCTCTGAGCAGCAGGGGGTGTGCCTGTGACATCATAATCCTGCCGGAGGCTGTTATTTTTCTCCACCTATCCATGATCCAGATAAAAAAAATTTTATCTATAAATGCAAAAACTTATTGGATGATAAACAAAGAGATCTTGTTTGACCTTGTTGCCATTCTGTACATCAGTCTGCTGCGGCGGGGTAGTGATGGACTCCTCCTCTTTGATTGGTGGAGGAGTCTGAACCACAGACGGACTGTAGCAGCGACTGCCTGGAGTGCCCAACGGGGTCTTCCTCTGGGACGACCCACCTGGGAAATGAGGTAGGTATTCAAAGTCTGGTAACACAGGAAAGGCTAATGTTAGTAAAAGTAAATAAAACCTTATTGTTTATTGTTCTTATTACGCTCATTACTGTTGATTAAAATGCAGTTTGTACAAACTTGCCTTTTTTTCCACTTGATACATCACTCAGTCTGTGCCCTTTGTAATCTAAAGAGATAACAGATTTCATAATATTACTGCTTTTACTGTATTTTTAATCAAATAAATGCAGCCTTAGTGAGCCTGAGAGACTTCAAAAACATTAAAAAATCCAAACTTTGGAGTGTTCTAAGCTGTGAAAAAAAACGGTTGGAAAAGTTTCCTCACCATCTCGTACAGGTGAAAAGATGTCCAAGCTGTTTCGGCCGACTTTGAAGCGGTCTGTGCTGTGCTGGCCTTCTCCTTCCCTCGAAAACACATCTATACTGCCTCCTAAAAACAAGAGAAGAATTCCAAGCAAACATTTAGCCATGTAATTAACATGTATCAATCACAATCTCCTGAACTCTATTTAATAAACATAATGGAGCATACTAAAACTCTTACCATTTCTTGAAGTTGGAGTATCCCCAAAACCATGTGATTTGAAACCTGTAGAGAGGATGGAAAAACCATAAAAGGCACCTTAAAAATGAGAAGACAGATGACGCTGAAGAAAAAAAAGGGCACTACAGTGATAAAATGCAAAAGAAGCAACATCAGGGATTTCACCATCATTAAGAGGGGAGAAAATATCTAAGTTTAGGCTGTTCCGACCAATGCTGCTAAATTTTTCCATATTCAGCAGCTGGTCTTGGCTGTGCTGACCCTCCGCCTCACGGGTGAACCCCTCACCAGCAGTACCTGCAAAAACAAAACATTCACTATCACTACCCATAAAACCATTACAAAAGCTATAAGCAGGGCTTTAAATGCTAATCGAGCTTACCAAATGTGACTGAATAAAGAATAAAACCTTCTATAGCTATAAAAAGAAGAAGATGTACCTGTGACTTGGGCTTGTCCATCACCAGGAAATTCTGGCACAGTGGGTGGGACTGTGGATGTTGGAGTGGAGGGTCCCGTCTGCTGACTGCCCAGTTTTACTGAGATCCTCTTATTTGATTGAGAAGACTTGCTGGATGTTTTAGTGGACTGTGGAAACAGGGCTGGTTATTTTCAATCAGATGCACATAAAAATGGTAAAAATAAATAATAATAATAATAATAATAACTAAAAAAAAACTAAGAATCACAATACACAATCATCAATTTAATAGAAAATGTATGTTACTGCATCTTTAATAATAATAATTAAAATGAACAATTATAACCAAGTTCTAAAAATATTAATAATTAATATGAATTATTAATTAATAACAATATTTCACTAATTAAAATGCTATATTGAATTAATTCAAAGTAATTAAATACGATTCAATTTATATAAAACGCACTGCATTTTACCAATCAAACAAAACATATTCTCAATCTGAAAATTCTGAATAAACAATTCCTAGAATAGATTGTTTAACTATATTAGCTGTTAAAAAAATATTTACAATAAGTAAATAAATACAATTTAAGAACATAATACTATTTCAAATAAAAGTAAAAAACAATTAAAACTAATGAAATTACATTTCTAATTTCATATGAAAAGCAGTGCATGTTACATCCTTTAATCAATTAAAATATATTCTCAATCTGAACAATTTGTGGAATTTCTAAGCTGTCAGAATTTACCAAAAGAATTAAAGAAATAAACAAATACTAAATTAATTCATTATTACATCCAAAATAAAAGTGTGTTTACTGTGTATATTTTTTGTGTATATATAAATACAAACAAATGCATGTGTACGTTTAAGAAAAATGTTATGTTATAATATAAGAATTTGAATATGTAAATATGTATGTAAACAAAAACTTATTTGATGTGATTAAATCAAGCTTCACAAAAAAAAATAAAAACCACACTACCTCAAACGAAACCAAGGGTGCTTCTGTAGAAAAGTGTTTATGTACAAATGACACAAACAGCTGTACCTTTAACTTGGAGGTGGAGTTCTGGAAGCGGATGCAGGTCACTGACGTCTTGTGAGCTGTGGTGATTTTGACCGGTGCACTGAGGTTTCTCAAATCATACATATAAATTCTGCCCTGCGTTGAGCCCACAACCAGTCCAGCTCCATCTGGAGTGAAATCAATGGCTGTGAGAGGAGACTCCACCTGCTTATTCCGAAACACCCTGTGAGGACAATCACACATTAAACAGATCAACAAAACCGCTTCGAAATCAAACTCCAGTGTCCAAACTGCATATGAAATACTTCATCCTACATTTTGCTGGAGGTGTCATAACAGACGATCTTCTTATCAAGGCCCACAGTGATGAAGAGCAAATCATTGGCCGGAGAGAAGGCCAGCCCTGAACATGGGGCTTTGTGCGTCCCCTCGAACAAATGCAGCTCCTTTTGAGTGTTAGCATCCCAGAGAGCCACAGAGCCACTGTCAGACACCGTGCCCAGCAGAGACCTCTTCACCAGAGAGTACCTCAGATCATGGATGGGCTGAAGAGATATCACATGTTATATTTCATCAAAATTACATAAAGTCTCCATGTAGTTTTACACCAAAATAAAATCTAAATGGTTGAACATTTGAAAATGTAGAAATTAAAATAAAGAAGAGCAGTCAAACAATTATTCACATTCAATTGCATACAAAATAAGTTTTTGTTTGAAAAACAAATGTGCATGGGCTGTGTATATTTATTATGTATATATAAATACACACACATACAGTACATATTTAGAAAATATTTACATGTCTATAATTTATATTATAAACAAATATATTTATTATATAAGCTTAACATATTTTTCTGAAATATATACATGCATGTGTGTTTATGTATATATACATAATAATTATAAATAGCACACATATATTTTGTATAAAATAACTTTTATTTTGGATGCAATTTATAGCGATTAATAATTTGACAGCACTAAAATAGTATTTTTCCCCCTCAAATACTTCATTTTGTATTTTACAGTGAAAAATTACAATAGTTTTTATACTAATTTATATTGAACTGTGGACAAGTCAAATATGTAATTTAGTTCAGCTCATTCACTATATTTTGTGAGGCTAATGTCAAACTCACCACATTTGGCCCATGGCCAAAGGGTTTGCTGGACAGGTTGGTTGTGATACTGTGGAGGATGATTTCTCCACTAGTGGAGCCAGATGCTATGTAGCTGTCGCCTCCGTTAAAAGACACACATGTCACTTCCTCTTTGTGGTCCTACAAAAAGAGACATTGATTAGGTTGCAGTTGTTTTGGGACACTGTTTGTGGTTGTATTTTAGCTTCAAAGAAGAACTTCCCACTGAAAGTCCTTTGAAACTGTCAAATAAACAATCAACACACATAAAAATCATTTTTAACCATATGCTACCTTAAGGCTTCGGTGCAGCCTTTTTGTCTTTAGGTCCCAGATATTAACCGTGTTATCCAGTCCTCCACTGACCAGGAACTGTGAGGTGGAGTTCAGACTGACACGGGTTTGCTTTTTCTACAAACAAAAGAGCATTATAAGACATACATAACCTATACATATTTAGATAGGATATAAGATGTCAAGGTGCTCAGCTCACCGCTTCACCCAGCTCCATCACTGGAACTGGAGATGACTTGAGACTGGACACCACCAGCTTATCTCCTATACTGCTGGCACTGACCAGGTACTGATCTGAACACTGTCAAGGCAAACAACTATAAATCAAATAATAAATCAACTAAATCTGCAGCCCCACTTTATATTCGGTGGCTCTCTAAGATATCGTATCAGCCGTCAAAAAAACAATATCAGTCGACCACTCAATACCCCACCTCAATAGCTGCAAAAAAATGTTTTGCAATACAATATGAAGACAATTAGTACATTGTACTTATTTTTAAATGTAAGTACACCAGTAGTGAAGGCAACCGAATATAAAGTGGGACCAAATCCGCTATAATAAATGTAAATAAATATGCACAGACCCCTAAATATACTGATCCTCATGTGAAGGACCCCATCCTAAAATTTAAAAGGCATCTGTATATTTCCATGTATAAAGACTATTTAAAATAAAATAAATTGGTATACTATGCAAATTTAAAATATTATTTGGAAAATATTTCATTTCTGTTAAGTGACAGTAAGTTTCTTTTATATTCACTGTAATATTGTACTGTCTTATTTATTTATTATTTCTTTAAATCTAATTTATTATTTATTT
>JAUMHE010000085.1:8304835-8330376 GCA_032359235.1 Enteromius mattozi | reverse complement strand
ATATATGAAAGTCTAATGTTTATCAGTACATTACAGAAAATAATGAACTTTATCACAATATGCTAATGTTTTGAAAAAGACCTGTATACTGTATGTTGATGTCTGTAAGATATACAGCAGAGCGACCTACGAATGAATCAGGTGTGTTAACAAACAGAGACATGCAAGAAAATGCAGAGCTGTGGTAGGCTACGTAAAGACTGGAATTGAGAACAGCTGCCTTAGAGCATATAGAACCGGTCTTACAGAATACTGGTTTGGTATCTCGCTCAACTCTGATTCTTGTCTAGAAATCTCTGGTCCTTATGGTTGTCCAGAATGGCTGTGAGAGAAGGCTGAGTTGCTGGAAATTTTACCCCAGTCAAGCTTAAGCATTTCATCATCAATATCAAAGCTACAGTACAGATGCACCTGTGCCAATCTACATGGTTACTGACATTCCTGAGAGTTTTCAAATGGCCTGTTTCACTACATGCATGACATACTGCATTCTGGAAATGACATCACTGTGGCTGACCACAAAAGTGGCATGTAATTTTTTGTGCAGTTTCCATGTGGCAAATTTTGAACACTAGCACTGGAATGTTCAGAATGTTTTGTCAATTACTTTGTGTCCTTGTATGACACTTCAAGACCACGAGCAATATGTTTGTGTAAGATGCGCCTTGCCTTGCCTTGCCATGCGACGGGAGAAGTGAAATAAGCACAGTCAAGATGGACACTTATGCTTTTTTAAGAGGCAGATTTCACATTATTCTGTATACTGTTTCCGAATATTTTGACACCCCTGCGCTCCTGGAGGTGGGGTCTATGGGATCCCGCCTGGGAGGCCAATTGACTCCAATGAGAATTGGCCAGTGGCTTTTGCATGCCGTCAACTATCCAATGGACCAACCTCTGTTTGGAGACAGCATTCCTCTTCTGCTGACCTCTGGTGCAAACAAAGAGCTGCCTCCTCTGAAGGCAGTACTTGCAAGTTCACCACCTGACCCCATAAGGGCGTGGTGGGAACTTTGGGAACATAACCAGGGCTGGGTCTCAGGATCACGTGAGAGTAGCCAGACCAACTCAAGGCACAAATCGCTGACCGCGAAATGCAAGCAAGTCTCCCATCTTCATTTCATTAAGGTGAGCGTGACAAGGAGCGAAGTCCTTTAGAGACAAAACTTCAGCTCAACTCGCACTCAAGGGGAGCTCTCCATAGTCCATCCAGGATGGCGGGCAGGTTCCAGGATCGGGGTGCAGGTGCCAATTAGTGCCTATCCCTTGAGAAGAAGGTCCTTCCTCAGGGGAATTTTTCAGATAGGGCTGTCGAGAAGAGCATGGTGTCCGAAACCCAGTCTCGGGTAGGCCGGAGTGGGGCAACCAAAAGAACCTGCTCCTGGTGCTCCTTGATCTTTGCAAGCAAGGAGGCTTACTGGGGAGGGGTGAGTTTGCCTTCCCGTTGCACACGGCGCCCCAGCCTGCCAGAGGCTGAAGAGGAGGCGACACTCCCAGGAAATGCCCGTCCGGAGTGAGCCACGACGCCATACCCATCTCGGAAATTGGCCATGCAACCAACGCTGAAGCGGTCCTCATATGTAACAAGCCGAGCAGCGAGACTGCGGCTGCCATATGCCCCAGGAGCCTCTAAAGGGTTTTAGAGGAGCTCACACTTTTCCCAGTTGACCCGAAGCCCCAAACAGCTAAGATGCCGAAACACCATGTCCCAGCGTTCGCACAACTGTCGCTAAGAAAGTTGGGGAGTTGGGTACCCCCCGCCACCTCGGTAAAGGCACAGCTCAAAGGGGGAACCTTGTACTGGCACGCCCGACCCCCGAAGGCAGACAGAAGAACGGCCTGTGTAAGGGAAATCAACGTGAAAGTATGCGGCCTTCAGGTTGCTGGCTGCAAGCCAATGCCGGTATCAACGCAAGACAGGATGCGTAACATCCTGACTGGTACATTCAGGATTGGCCGTAACCCATGGCTTTGTTTGGATACGATGAAGTAGGGGCCGAAGAGCCCCGCCTTTATCTCGGCTGAAGGGAAGTCCTTCGTCAGCAGGACCACAATCACCTCGCGCAGGACAGAGGTGTCCTTCTTTGCACGAACAGAGGAGAAAAAGGACAGTCGTGAATGTGGGCGGGTGCCTAGCGATCTGAAACGCATAACCAAGTCGAACGGTCCTGATCAACCAGCTAGACGGACCGAGAAGCACAGACTAGGCCCCCAGTCCGTGAACAAGCAGGATCACACAGAGGCAAAATGTACATCTTATGTACCTGTATGTACAGGGGAGTGGCTAGGCATGCAAAAGCCACTGGCCAATTCTCATTGGCGTGTTCTCCAAAGATCAGAGTCTATTAAAAAAACACAGCTGGGTGTGCTATAGGAGATGGACATAAGAGACAATTATCAAATGAAACAATAGAACAACAACAATATAATACTGCAAGACACTCACATAAGTAAAATTGAACTGCTGTTTTGCTGGCTAGTGGTCCCTGATAGTGCTATGTGATAATTTAATAAATCGTTTTGAACTGGTTATTACAAAGTAAGTGGTCGAGCATGGTGCGATAGTGATCTAAATCAAACTTTAGTTCCAAGTTGTTGATGCACAGAATTGAATGAGCCAGTTCATCCAACTAAGTTTGCAGAGGATTCTCAAGGAGTGAGTTGGTAATTTTATGGCAATATTAAAGTTTTCTCTCAGTTTTGTGTTTCCGTAGTGTTTCCCCCATCATGGAACCCCTCTACTATTCCTTCTCCTCCTGCAGGAGCAGTGGGACAAAGCTCTTGAGGACCAAACTACACTGTTCTTACATGTAGCGAATACCACCTGCTACCTGGACAATGTGCTTACTACAATGCCAGCCCGAGCCCTGCTTGCAGAGCACCGTCGTCTGAGGTTGGTCCTCGAGAAACTGATCACCCCTCACCGTTGCACCTCAGGATGATCTCGCCAGTCTCACTCCAGACTCAGTGTCCAGCTTTACCACACCCCCTGTGCTAAGCGCATACCTGAGCCCACTGCTGGTGTCCAATGAGATGTCAGTTAAGGTGTGTGAGCCGGCAGAACGCCCACAAGATGTGGATGGTGTGACCATGGAGTGGAGCTCCGCGCCCTGTACCGTGGCTGAGGGTGAGGTATCTGATCATCTGGGGCTGCCAGAAATGGAGGAGGATCTCATAGACTGGGAGACTGATCTGGAAATCAACCTGCCCCCTCCCCTCTCTCCTGAGTTCCCGCTTATCCCCAAGTGCAGCGAGGAGCATGCTCTGAGCCAGGAGGCTCACTAATATACCCGCCCACCAACCCGCTTGAGCTCCCTTCATCGTTTTCATCTGGCAGACCCACTGCTCCCCCTCAGCCCACCATGAAAATGGGCAGAGTCTATCGGGACTGCCATCCTCCAGGTCCACCGGGCTCCCTCGTACCTCCGGCTCTGCCTTGGACTGGTGTCAACCATATTGTGCCACGGGACTCCACTCCTCTGGCTGTGCCTCATCCCTTAAGTTCCATTAGGCTCTGCCTCAGTCCTCAGTCCCTCCGCTTCGCCTCAGATCTCAGTCGCTGGAGCGCTCTGTTCCTTAGTCTTTATTTAATTCTCAACAAAAAATAACACAAATAGGGGTCGCGCAACAAGCGCTCTCAATCTTGCGCTGAGTTTCCTCCCTGTGCCGATATGCTTCGCAGCTCACAGTCTCTGGCCAGTCTCTTTCTCTGCCGGCTTTTCCTCTCCTGATCTTCTTTATGTGGTCTCTCCATGCCAATTACTAAAATGAGACCCAGACCCAGCTGGTGAGGTACAAACCTTCTATAATATCCCGCCAGCCCAATGAACTGTCTCACCTCCTTTTTGGTCTTAGGTCTCAGACAAGCTGCAATTGCAGCGGTCTTATCAATTTGGGGACGCACTTGACCATGACCTAAGTGGAAGCCCAGATACCTGACCGCCACCCACCCAACCGCACACTTCTTCGGGTTGGCCATGAGACCAGCCACCCTCAGTGACCTCAATACTGCTCTCAAATGCTCCATATGCTGTCGCCAATCATTACTATATATGATGACGTAATCTAAATAGGCAGCGGCATATCTCGCATGTGGCCGTAGGATACGGTCCATAAGTCACTGAAACGTGGCTGGAGCCCCGAATAACCCGAAGGGAAGGGTAACGAATTGGCGTAATCCAAATGGCGTTGTGAATGCTGTCTTTTCTTTGGATACAGGAGATAAGGGGATCTGCCAGTATCCTTTCGTCCTTAAGTCCAGCGTCGAATAAAAGCGAGCCGTGCATAGCCAGTTGAGTAACTCGTCAATCCTCGGCATTGGATATGCATCAAATTTTGACACAGCATTCATCCTGCGGTAATCCACAAAGAATCGAACCGAGCCATCGGTTTTCGGAACCAAAACTATTGGGCTCGCCCAGTCACTGTTGGATTATTCTATTACCCCCATATTGAGCATCGCTCCCAATTCTGCCTGCACTACCTTTTTTTGTGTTCAGGCAGCCGATATGGCCGGCTACGTACAACCACCACCCCTGGCACGGTCTCAATATGGTGCTGAATGAGATTCTCTCTGTGTGTATAGCCTCATAATCGAGATCCCCCACTTGCCATAGGAAGCAGTACAAGCACTTTATCTCCCAGTGCAATTTTTAAGAATGTTCAAATAACATTTTTATAACTTACTGGGATGTTAGGAAAACGTTCTTAGAACATAAATATAATGGGGAACAGAGAGTTTTAATAACGTTTCAGTAACATTCTTCGAACATTAATAAAACAAGAGACTAAAACATTCTAAAAACGTTTTTAATAACGTTCTTATAACCAAACAAGAACGTTAATACAATGTCTAAAAAACTGGATGTTTTGAACATTCTGAGAACGTAACAACAATAACAGTTTTATAACTTAACGGTAACATTACGGGAACATTTTTAAATAACGTAAAATTGTTAGCTAGGTGTCATCTATCCTACTTAAACCCATTTAACTGTATTGTGCGCTGGTTTGTTTGGAGAGCTCCATGAACCACATGACCACATGCAAGCAAAGCTTGTTGCAACTTTCATTTTCAATGGCTCTGGCTTTAACTGAAGCACTATCTTTATAAAATAGACACCACATTAAGTGCGCCAAAACTGTATTTATTGTTTGAATTGAATTTTAAACCTTACAAAATGTAAAAGCTGAGACTTTGCAAGGTTGCCACTTTGACATGAGATTTACATGAGCAGAATGCAATAAGCCTGGCGGCATGGGAGTTGGCAGCCTTGAATGCAGTAACATCACAGTGAATTAGAAAATAAATGCGTAGTGACAACATTTTTTAAACCAGCTCAGTCAAGTGAAAACCACTTTCGCGGAAAGGAATCTGACAATGAATGACTAGTCCCTTAGTTTCTTCCCTTGTTACCACGCATAACACACACAAACACCCACACTTCCTCATTTGATGTGGCAGGGAAACATGGCATCTCTTAAAAAGGCATTCTGATCTCTTTTTTAGTTTGTATTTTGCTTGGTTTCTTTTTAATCCAATTTCTCATTACCTGATTATGACCTTAGACTTGTTTGCCTATTTATCTCTTGTCTGTTCTTTGCGTATTGTTTGTTTTGTTTCTAGTACCGCATTTAGATCAATCTGTCCCTCATTTCTAAATCATTTTGTTGTGACACACACCAGCAAGATCATTAAAGAGTCATGCAGGTAAAACAAATCCTTTTAGTAATAGTTGATGAACTAGCTGTCAAGTTGATTAACTGTTTTTTTCTGTTTATTCGGTGACAACAGAACAATGAAGACCGAGATTTAAAGTATCCCCATCTTAGACTGCAAAACAAACATTTCAAACATAACTCCCATATGTCATCATTTCAATTCACAAAGCCTTTTCAATGAATTGTTTAATGTTCACAATTTAACAGAATAAAAGTATGTATAAATACATATGTTCTAATAGTGCAATTCTAATGATCACGTGAAAGGAAACACTGAAATGAAAGCATTAGGGGAAAACAATGATATGCATGTGCATTTAATTTGTTGCCATGAGTAAATCACATTTTCATATAAAAATATTGCATTGACATTACAAATTGAAATTTGTACATTAAATTAAATAAAAAAATGTTGCTTGTTTGTGCACACAAAAACACCCAAACAATAAATGCTAAATCAGAAAATCAGTATCATTGCTAAGTTACAAACACACAGACACACACACATAAGAGCTTTCAGAGACAAAATATTTGAATGGAAGTGTGCAGTTTGAACAAAGAGTAAATTAATATAATATATGTATTTATCATAAATATCAATAAATAAATGTGTTACTTTATGTCATTATCCTTTTCACCAACCCATGTATATATCAATCAGCCTCCTTTCTTGAAGTTCTAAGATGGTTTTATGCTCAATCCCTCCACTGTGTTTACCAGTGCGTTTGAAAGACTTGGGTGTGTTTTCAAAATAGTGGTGCCAGGTGCCAATACTGTTTGCACCAAAGCCAAACACATTGACCTAAGCAAAGTAAAACAAACAAAAAAAACACATCAGCAAAAGTAATTGACGTTAGTGCACAGCACACAAACCCCAGAAAGTAACTGCTAAAAGCTTTACCTTGTCACAAATGTGCATGGCGAATATTAAAACAAGAAAGCCTGTAGATGGATAGGATCTTCGAGACTTAATGTGCAACCACGTATTGTGCACATAATGCATGAAAGCAGGGTGCATAACCATCACCTGAAAGAATGAGAAAACAATTATAAGCCGCTTTAGAAACCACAATGGGGTCTAAAAGAGTCTGGGACTCAGAACCTGATAATAAACATAAGCTTTAGCATTCTTTTAAACAAAGAAATGTTAAGATGTCAAATGAAACACCTCTGCACCTAGTGTTTACAGCATCAAGTATTATTATGGTGATCCTAAAAGGTTCCCATTGAAAGTATCATACAATTATCTCATGCCTAGTCTGTGCATCATAACATTGGTCTCCATAGCTGTTAGGTCTCCTTGGTGAAGCTTGTAGAGACAAAGTTCACTTTCTTCTGTCCAATTAAGTCAACTCGGAGGTCTTTAAATGAACTCTTTTACTGAAAGGTATATATAATTTTCTTACTTTGTCCTTGTTGGCTTGTAGCTTGTCTATGACCTTAAACCGTGTTCTGTAAAGTAATACAAGAAGAGAAAAAGTGTCAAAACAATTAAATAAATCATTGGTGATAAAATATATCTACACGTCATTCAAAATATGACAAAAAAAAACTCCCAATCACATTTCATCTCAAAATAAAAAGAAAGACATTTTGCGTTTGGAATATATATAGTTTTGTTTTGTTTTGTCCTGTTTCAACCATTGAATTAAAAAAAAGGTTATTGCGACTTTTTATCTCACAATTGATGATACAAACTCGCAATTATGAGGAAAAAAAGATATAAAGTTGCAATTGCGAGTTACAAAGTCCAATTTTTAGCAGAAAGACTGATATGTTCTCAGAACTGCGACTTTATAGAACTTCTGACTTTAAAACTCACAATTGCGATTTTATCTCGCAATTCTGGCTTTATAACTTACAATAGCGACTTTATATCTCGCAATTCTGACTTTATAACTCACTATTGTGATTTTATATCTCGCAATTCTGACTTTATAACTCGCAATTGAGAGTCATTCTAAGAGAAAAAGTCAGAATTGTGAGATAAAGTCGCAATAACTTTTTTTTATTTTTCATTCAGTGGTAACCAATTATACAAAACTGGTACTTATGATCATCAATGTTACACGTAGGTTGAAACCAAGTCATGAACTGAAACAGGAACAGCTGTGTAGGAGGCTTAAAATTGGGTAAGGAACAGCCAAACTCTGCTACCAAGGTGAGGTTGTAAAAGACAGTTTCATGTCATGGCAAGATTGAGCACAGAAACAAGACACAAGATAGTAATACTGCATCAACAAGGTCCCAGACAAAGATTTCAAAGCAGACTTGGGGTTCAAGCTCTTTTGAAGAAGCACAAAGAAACGGGCAATGTTGAGGATCCTGGACGCAATAGTCAGCCAAGGAAACTTAGTGCAGCAGATGAAAGACACATCAAGCTTATTACCCTCCAAAATCTGAAGATGTCCATCAGCTCAGAACTGGCAGAAACCAGTGGGACCCAGGTACACCCATCTACTGTCAGGAGAAGTCTGGCCAGAACTGGAGTTTCAGCCAAAAAGCCATACCTCCGACGTGGGAACAAGACCAAGTGACTCAAGTATGCATGAAAACATAACTGGGGTGCAGAAAAAAGGCAGCAAGTGACTGATGAGTCAAAATTTGAAATATTTGGCTGTAGCAGAAGGCAGTTTATTCGTCGAAGGGCTGGGGAGCGGTACAATAATGATTGTCTGCAGGCAACAGTGAAGCATGGTGGAGGTTCCTTGAATATTTGGGGCTGCATTTCTTTGGTCAGGATTAATGGTGTTCTCAATGCTGAGAAATACAGGCAGATACTTATCCATCATGCAATACCATCAGGGAGGCATATGATTGGCCCCAAATGTATTCTGCAGCAGGACAACGACCCCAAACATACAGCCAAAGTCATTAAGAACTATCTTCAGCGTAAAGAAGAACAAGAAGTACTGGAAGTGATGGCATGGCCCCCACAGAGCCCTGATCTCAACATCATCGAGTGTGTCTGGGATTACATGAAGAGACAGAAGGATGTGAGAAAGCCTACATCCACAGAAGATCTGTGGTTCGTTCTCCAAAATGTTTGGAACAACCTACCTTCCTTCAAAAACTGTGTGCAAGTGTACCTAGAAGAATTGCTGCTATTTGAAGGGAAAGAAAGGGTGGTCACACCAAATATTGATTTGATTTAGATTTCTCTTTTGTTTATTCACTGCATTTTGTTCATTTATAAAAATAAATGTTTAACACTTCCATTTTTGGAAGCATTCTTTGTTTACAGCATTTTTTCACACCTGCCTAAAACTTTTGCACAGTACTGTATGTATATTGTGACTAATTTAGTTTTTTCTAACATAGGTCAGTAATTTGCTGGTTAAAGCCAGCTCTGGACAGCGGGCATCACTAACAGTGTCTTGCCGTGGTGAGGCAGGCTGGAGCTCTGTGGGGCAACAGCAACACATTTGGGAGTTGCTGAATTATAGGCTGAATCCAGAGCCCCTACTCCCTAAGATGGAGGGGGTCACTGAGTTTACCGAATACATATCTGAGACTGTGGATGTACCATCCCCATTTGACCTTCTTGAGCCTCCAACCTCTGGAGGATTCCTAAAGCTGTCAAAGCCTTGCTGCTACATCTTTCCTGGTGGACGGGGAGATTCTGCACTTTTTGCTGTCAATGGTTTTAACATTCTGATTGATGGGGGCTCTGACAGAAGGTCATGCTTTTGGAAGCTTGTCAGGCATTTAGATCGTATTGATTCTATCCTTCTTACCCATATTGGTGCTGATAATCTTCCTGGGATCAATGGACTCCTTCAAAGGAAGGTTGCAGAACAGGAGGAAGAACAGTCTCAAGGGTCAACCACCTACAGTGATTGGATGAAAAACCTGATATCACCCGAGCTCGGAGTCGTGTTCTTCAACGTACCTGAGAAGCTTCGCACATCAGAATCGAATTTGAAAGTCAAGCGAAGCATTGAGGAAGCCTCTCTTACACTGCAATACCTCAACAAGCTAGGAATTAAGCCTGAGCCTCTTTTTCGAGTGGTTAGTAATACCATCGAGCCCATCACTCTTTTTCACAAGATGGGTGTGGGCAGGTTAGACATGTTTGTCCTGAACCCTGTGAAGGACAGTAAGGAAATGCAGTTCCTCATGCAGAAGTGGGCAGGTAACAGCAAGGCCAAGACAGGGATAGTACTTCCCAATGGAAAAGAGGGAGAAATATCTGTACCGTATTTGACATCTATTACTGCTCTCGTTGTCTGGCTCCCTGCCAACCCTACAGAAAAAATTATCAGAGTGTTATTTCCAGGAAATGCACCACAGAACAAAATCCTTGAAGGGCTTGAAAAGTTGAAGCACCTTGATTTCTTGCGGTATCCAGTAGCCACCCAAAAAGACATAAATTCTGGTGTTTCACCTTCAGCAGTAAAACAAACAAAGCTAAAGCAAAGAACTGACAGCAAAGAAAGTCTTAAATCATCTCCCAAGACCCAAGCACCAGCTAAGCCTTTTAAGAAAGAAACTGATGAGCATGAGGATGTATCCATTGTCGACATAAAGAGTGATTCTGTCAATGAGAACAAGATTGAGAAAAAAGAAGAAAAGAAGTACACCAAGCCACTGAAACCAAAAGTAGATGTGACAGAAAAGAAAAAAATGTTGAAGGAGAAACCACTGAAAAAACACCCCAAGGAAAGGTTGTCTAAAATGGATGAAAAGAAAGACAAAGAAAAGAGGGAAGTTAAAAAAGAAAAACGTGAAATTAAAAAAGATGATTCTGTGAAAAAAGATGAGAAAAAGTTTAAAACCAAGGACACTTCAAAACCTGAACTGAGAAAAATAACTAAACCTGACCTGAAACCTTTTACACCAGAGGTCAGAAAGACCCTCCACAAGGCCAAAACCCAAGGGAAACCCAAAACAGTAAAGAGCAAACCTACAGCTGCCAAGGTAGAGAGTGCAGAGATTGCAGCCAAACCAGTGGTTGAGAAGAGTGAGCCTGAGAAACCAGAAAAAGGGACAGGAGAAGTAATATCTGCTCCATCTACTCCAGAGGATTTAACAAAAGACTTTGCTGAAACGAGACCTACTGAAACTACAGATCAGTCTGAAGCTCCTAAAAGTGCCCTTACTGTCTCTGAATTACCAGCTGAAAGAGACGATGAAACTTCAAATGTTCCAGAGGAGCAAAAACAAGATCATGTTACAGAAACCGATATTGTGGAACAAAAAACTGCAGAAAAAGAAACAGCATCATCAGCAGAAATTCAAGAAGTGCCATCAGCAGAAGTGAAAGAACAACAGGATGAGACCCAAACATCAGAATTAGAGAAATTTGAGGATGAGGGTGCTGCAATTGAAGATGAAGATGAGGAGGAGGTTGAGATGCAGCCTGTTAAGAAGAAGACAGAGGAGGAGGAGGAGGAAGACATGGGAATAGGAGATGAAGAGGATGAAGGGGCAACAAAGGAAACCAAAGATTTAGAGGGTGTGGACAGAAAACATGAAGTTGAGGAAATGGAGAAGCAAAAACAAGTGGAGGAAAGAAAGACTGAAGCTGAAGGGGAGCAGTTTGAAGAAGAGGATGTGATTGAAAAAGCTGAGCTAGAGGAGGCAGAGGATTTGGATGCCATTGCAGATGAAGAAATAAAGGATTTCTCTGCTGAGAAAGTCAAAGAAGAAGAGGATGCATACTTGTCAAATGTTGGAGGTGTTACAGCTGGCATTACTTCTACAGCCCAAGGAGCTGCAGCAGCAGAAAACTTATCATACATTCAGGATGAAACCATCCCTGGTTACTCTGAGACTGAACAGACCATCTCAGATGAGGAGATCCATGAAGAAGCAGAGGACAGGATACCACACCTTCAATATGAGGTTAGTAGCTATGATGTCTCTGTCCCAGATCAACCAGGCTCCTTTGATGCCATCCATGGAATGAGAGAAATGCAAGCTGCTGCAATGGGAAATGGAGCAGGCAAAGTATTGATTGGAGCACAGGAGCC
Source organism: Enteromius mattozi (assembly GCA_032359235.1). Lineage (NCBI taxonomy): Eukaryota > Metazoa > Chordata > Actinopteri > Cypriniformes > Cyprinidae > Enteromius > Enteromius mattozi. The sequence continues at coordinate 8,318,680 of JAUMHE010000085.1, read as the reverse complement.
ACCTATTTCCATCTACACCAGCATACTTGCAGCACCACTTGCTGAAGAAGAACATGTTTCTTCAGCAACGTCTATAACAGAGTATGACAAACTGTCTTCTTTACCAACTTCAGTTGCAGAAGATCAGTCAGTTGCATCTGTCACAGCACCTCAGACTGAAGACACTGGAAAAAGTTCCCTTGTCTTGGATACCGTTCAACCAGTTACCCATACTGAGGCCACCCAAGGAAAAGACTACCTACATTCAGCTGGAACCATCTCACCAACATCCTCCATAGAGGAAGACAAGTGTTTCAAATCATCTCCCTCTGAGGAATCTCCACCACTTCCTTTAGAAGGCAAAACCGAGGGAATTGAGATAGCTGTCCATTACGGTGATGAAGAGGAGGATGACTATGAGGATCAAACACCAAATGTTGACATTTCACTTGGAAAGTTACAAGAAGCATATGCCTCACCTGATAAACTTGAACACAAGGAGAAAGAAATGGACAAACCCAAAAGTCCTGTGCCTTTAGTTCCTAATTTATCTGATGACAAATCCTCACCACCTGAGATGGAGAAGGCATCAGTATCACCTTCTAAGGAAGATTCATCTTTTGAAGTACAAACAATACTCTCTTCCCCATCACAAAGTGTTTCTAAGCTTCCTGTTACTGAAGCTAGTGTTTTTCCAGATGTGGAAGACCGATGCATTAGCCCTGATGACAGCACAGTAAAAATGGCTTCCCCTACACATTCTGGACCACCTAGTGCATCTCACTCTCCCCTCAGAATGTCACCTGTTGAAGGGAAGGAGAAAGTTCTCATTAAAGAGACTCATCAAGAACCAGGAGTGCCAGTTAGCCCCACTGAAATTGAATCTGAAAAGGAGAGTGTAAAACAAAAAACTGGTATTTTAGATGAGAAAGAAATACCACAAGCAGAGGAGGAAGTAAAGGAGAGAATCCAGGAAGCAACCTCTGCACCATCCCCACTCGTTGATGACTTATCAGCTAAAAAAGAATGTCTACCAGTTCTACCATCAAAAGAAATAAGTGAAACAAAGGTAATGCCTGATCCAAGTGTTGAAAAGAAGGGCGAAGTTGAAGAGGACTTAAAAGAGAGCAGCAAGGCTGTAATTCTTGAGGATAAAGATACCAAATTATCTGATGATCATGGCATTGAAGAAACTTGTGATTTAAAATCGTCTACAGGCAAAGAAGAGAAAAGAGAGAAGGAGAAAGAAAAGGAGGGTGAAAGAGATGATACTGAAGGGAAACATAAGGAGGAAGAACAATTATTAAAGCATGCAGAGGTTACAGATAAAGGTGGTGTAATATCAGAACCAGAAAAAGCATTGCCCTCTAAAGAGGAATTAGACAAGAAAAATGCAAATGAAGAAGATTTTCAAGAAAAGAGTTTTCCAGCAGTTCTAGAAAGTTCTGAAGCAGAAAAACAGGAGAAAGAAGAAGAAGAAGAAGAAATTCAGTCAGAGAAAGACAAAATATCTTCTAAATTGGACAAGGAAGCCAAAGAGAAAGATCTGACTGATATATCTAGTCAGTCCATAGTAAGCCAAGACATCAAAGCAGAAACATCAACATCTCATGAAGTAGCCAAACCATATATGGAGACACAAGACACTGTAGAGACAGATGTGAAAACTAAACCGGAAAAAACATCTGAACAGAAATCTGAATCAACTGATATTACACCTGAACAGGTGGCTTTGAAGGAAACTGATTCATATGTCTGTATAAGCCTATTTAAGGAAGACACAGATCAAATCTGCCTCAAATCTCAAATACAAGAGTTAAATGGAAAAACAGATGTTACACTGAAAGATGAGGAAAAGGTAGAAAGTAAAAGTGAGGCTGGACTGACATATGAGAAAATAAGTTCAGCTGCCAAAGAACATGAAGACTCTAGGGATACAAATGTAGAGAAAGTCAAATCTGTGATGCCAGAGCAAATTTCCCTCTCAAAACCAGATGTTCAGTCTACAGAGATGCAGGTAGAAGTGTCCATTATAGAGAAGGATATGTCTCCTAAAGATGATCAAGAATCTAAAGGGATGTCAGCACAAGAGATGAAACTTCATATATTAGAGGCAACTTCAAGTGAGACTGAAATTACTAGTAAACAAGATGAAGACTTAAAGGAGAAGCTATTGGAAGAAACTCAAACCACACAACATTTAGAAAAAGCAGATGTATTACACAAAGAAGAGCCTCAAATAACACATTCCATCATTTCACAGGACACAGACGAAACTAGCCAAGATATGGAAACTGTAGAGGATACTAAATCCCAAACACAAATTTCCATTTCAGACAAAATGGATTCCTTGCCAACATTAGACCAGGAACCTAAAGATGAACAACCAGAATTGAGCCATGGTCAAGTTTTGCTGTCTGAATCTGAGAAATTAGATTTGTCTTCTAAAGATGATCAGGACCAGAAAAACAAAGAGTTTGTGAAGCTAAGTAGCAAACCAGATGAAGAGTCTACAGAATGTCAGACTTATGAAAAAAGAGATCTGCATACTATCTCTAAATCTGATTTAGATTCTGAAGTGAAGAGTGGACCCCAGACAATAACACCAGAGAAAGAAGATGTGCAAGCTAAAGAGGATGAAATAAGCAAAGGCATATATGTCAAATCTGAACAACCAGTTGAGTTTGAAGACATTTCCCCAAAACCACATGAATCTAAAGATAAGTGTGTGGAGGATACTCAACTTCAGATACCTACAGATCAATCAGTATCTGATAGTGCTGCTGCTAAAATTGACCAACAGTATGAAGAAAAACACACTGAAGAGATTAAAACTAAAGAACCTCATCCAAGCATGGTGACAGTTGAGCCATCTGACACAAAACAAGAAATTAAGGCAATATCTGCAGAAGAAAAGCCAGAACAGATTCCAACAGAATCAAAAACTGTGGATTCCAAATCAGAACACGATACTTTAGACACACTGAAGAAAACAGATCTTCCCATTGCAGAAGATAAAACAACTGATTTGAAAGTAAGCAAAGAGTCTGAGGAGAAATTAATGAAAGAAGATGCATCAAAATTGGTGTCAGATGAATTAGACTGCAAAATGGACTTGGGAGCCAAACCAAAATCTTTGGTAGAATATTCAGAACAAATGCTTGAAACCTCAGATATCAGTTGTAAAGAAAAAGTGGAATTGAAAGATGAACCTGAAGGAGATATCAAACAAGACACATCATTACATGAAAAAGACACTTTCCCATCGTCAGATATTGGATTCAAATTAAATTTAGATTATAAAGAAAAATTCATTGAAGAAGCCTCCTCAGCTGTGGAGAAAACAAAAGACACCAAGTCAACCTTTGAAACTACATTTCCAACCAAATTTTCAGATGAAGATGAAAGTACTGAAGAGGATGAAGGAGATGCTGTTTGTATGGGAGGGGCTGGTTCAAGACCATTATCAGTTGAACCTTGGAAGTTTGAAGAACCAAAGGCAAGCAGTTCTCCACAACCACCTGAGACAAGTATGAAAAAAGAGGAAACTGTGGCCCATTCAGAAGAAAAAGATTTGACTAGAGATTCTAGTGTAACATCACCTGAACCAGAGAAGGAGTGTAAAGTGGATACCACATCACTTAGACCTTCTACTACAGATACAAGTATTAAACCTGTCTCCGAGACTGTAACTGAGAGCAAACCAACAAGTATTACACTGCCCAGCTCTGACAGTCAGGCAAGTGTTGGGGATGACCAACACGAAACATTGCTCTCTTCAAAGGAAGCTGTAAAACTTGAGAAAGAGGCTGAGAGGGAAAGGGAAGGAGAACGAGAGATTGCCTCTCCAGTGTTAGAGTCACTTTCTGATTTTCAAAAGACTGGCAGTGCTGATGAGAAATGTGCTGAAAAGTCTGATAGTGAGAAAATGAAATCTGATGACAAGATGACTTATGAAGTGGAAAAAGAAAGCTATGAAGCTTCTAAATATGAGCCATATGAAAAGCCTGTTTTAAAAGACACTGTTAAAGGAAGAGAGGAAGAGGAACAGTACCCTAGTCTGGAAAGAGATTTAGATTACAACAGAAAAACAAGTCAAGCCACTTTGCTTGGAGCTACTTGTTCAGTAGAGGAACAAAGTGATGAAGAGCCAGTGTCTTTCAGCAAGGTTGATTACCAGACCTCACCAAGTATTCACAGCAGCCACAGTGCCTACTTAGAGCAAGACAATAAGGAGCGATACCAAGAAGAAGAACTGGTTAGAGAAGAGAGACCAGATATTTTTGTTGACAATAGTCTTACATGTGACAGCAAAGCCACTTTGGCAACAGGTTCAAGCTTTGCCTCTAGTGATTTGCAAGAAAAATCTGAGAAATTGGAGAGAGAAGAGAAGGAGAAGGAGAAAGAGGACACACATTCTCCTATTCAAGGAAAAGATGCTGAAAGTCATGTTAAACTGTCAGATAAAGAGCCATGTACATCTGCTACATCTGCTATTGAGACACAAGAGAAAGACCATAAAACAGAAAAAACATTGGCAACACCTCATTCAGAGGACCTGGGCAAGACCAAAACCCATGTTACTGAAGCTTCCTCTCCACAAGGGCTTCTTACATCATCACAAGATAAAAGTTTTCAGAGTATAACAACTTCATCAACATCTGCTTCCGATGAGAAAAAAATGGACAGTCCAATTTCAAGTGAAGGTAACAAAGATAAAAATAAACTGGATTCAGCTGAAAGCCAAAGTGACCCATTTTCTTCTGGTCGATACTCACCACCTGAAAAGGACATGCTTCCTGCCAGGTTATCACCTGAAGATCCCAGCACTGCCGCTCCTGGTTCTTCAGGACAGTCCATGAAAGTCGATGACAATGTTCTTGCCCTTGAGTGCTCTGGAAAAACAGATTCTATTTCCAGCAAGTCACAGATTGTGAGTGCAGAGACAGAGGAAGGCTTGGTCAGAAGCCAAAAAATATTTGCAGAAGAAGAGGATGACTATGAGGAGGAGGAAGAGGAAGATGCAAGTGACTTGGATATTGAAAAGGGTGCCAGAGAGATGTCTGAAAAAGAGACCAAAGTAGCTTTTGATACCATAACTACATCTAAACCACTCGAAACAAAACAAGAAGATGCTATTGGTTCTTTAGCATCTGGAGCATCTGCAGAAGATCTACAGACAGATACAGCTGTTGATTCATCCACAAAAAAGTCCCCCATAACAGAGCCTTTATCAGAACTTGCAGAGCACAAGGATGTAGTCAGCAAGGAGGATGAACAGTCCAAGAAAAAAGATACTTGTTCAGCCCAATGTGACATACCAAAACCCAGCGATGACAAACATGAATCACAGAAAACGTCTGATAAAAAGCCCGAATTGACTGAATCCCAAGCTGCTGCTCCATCAGCAATGTCTGATGCAACTTACTCATCATCTTCATCGCTTAGTTACTCTTCCTCAACGTCTGCCTCATATTCAACTGGTCAACACCTTGGAGAAGGCCTAGAAACATTGATTAATATTCCTAGTGTTCAACTACGATCAGATGGAGACAGTATATCATATGAGTACTCATCGCTAAAAGAGGAAGAGTCGCCCATTATGGATTTACCATATTTAAAAAAAGATGAATACATGGAAGTCACAGACCGTATGACACCTGCCACAACTACAGCTGAATCAATATCTAGTCTTGCCAGGTTTTCTCCTCTCAGTCCCTTGGAGGAATCCAAATCGTTTCTTCAAGATCAAACTTCATCAGCAGAGGAAAAGTCAGAGGAGGATATGTCAAGCATTAAATCTGACAGAGATCATGTCTCTCTTTGTAAAAATGTAGCAGAGCCACATTCCTTAAAATCAGCAACTTCTGAGCATGCAACTCACCCAGCTGAGGTGGCATCTGCGACATCTCTTAAGTTTGACATTGCACCTTTGGAGAAGGCTGATTCTACAGACAAACAGTCGCAGGAAAAATCCTCTGATGATGAGCCTGAGGATAAAAGCAATTTTGAGGAAGGAACCTTACCATGTAGAATTGAATGTGAAAGATCTTCAGCTGCTGAAAAATCAAGTACAGCATCTTTGCCAGAGCAACATGCTGATGTAAAACCGTCAACCACAATATTACATACAATTGATCTACAAACCACAGATGGACCAACAGAAATGACAAGTTCTCAGAAGGAGCCAGTCACAACATGTGGGCCTCTCAGTACTATCACACAAAGTGAACAAAGTATAAAGCAAGAAGGGGCAGAGAAGTCAGAGGAAATTAAAGACTTGCCTGATAAAGTACAGGAGGGGGTTGAAATGAAAGAAGCAAAAGTTAGCAAAATGGAATATGAAGAGGAGCATGAGACAGATGGGAAAGGAGGAGTAAAACATAAAGCAATGGAGGAAGAACAGATACAACCTGAAAAGATGGTTGAAGTGAAGTCAGAAAAGATGGGAGAGAGCCTAGATGATAGCAAGAAGTCAGAGCAGCAAAGCGATAGTGAAGGGAAAATGGAGCAGTCAAAAGTAAAGAAAGAGGTAGAACAAACTAAAACAATTGTAGAAAAGGAATGTAAAGAAAAAATGGAAGAAAAGAAAGAGCAAACAGAAGAAAAGATGATGGAAAAAGACAGCAAAAAAACAGATACAGTTGAGTCGAGCCAGCATAGTGCCTTTGCGTCCACGATGCAGCATGAAGATGTTGTATGTCTAAAGGCTCCACCTGGCTATGGAGAAGATGTTTATGAAGATATAAAGGAGGCAAAGGGGGATGAAGAAGAGGATGTGAAGTACGATTCAAAAGAACGTCCACCAACTCCACTATCAGGAGCACAGGCTTGTTGTCCTGAGGTCTCCAAGAAGTCAGATGAGGAATTCACTCGACCCTCTGATCTTGGTATGGAGGCCATGTCCTCACATTCACCTTCGCTCTTCAAACACCGCAAAGGAGATATCTCTCCATCCTTTATTAATCCAAGCCCACAGGATCTATCGAGTGAGGAAGGAGAGGAAGATGCTAGAAGCGATCATTCAAGGGATGATGAGCGTGAGCAGCACTCTGTCAAAAGGAGATCTCACAAGCAGCAGCATCGTCATTCCCATAGTCGCAATGAAGATGGTAAGGAGGGATCACACAGCATCCAGAGTGGTACATCGACTGGGCATGGCATTATGCTAGCAGGGGAAGAAACTCCTCCTACATCTCTGAGCGAGTCCCTACCATCTCAGTCTGACTCAGATGTTCCTCCAGAGACTGAGGAATGTCCTTCAATTACAGCAGAAGGGAACCTTGATTCTGATGAAGATGCAGAACATCTACCTGTGGACAAAATGTCTGCAGCTGGCGGCAGCGGAGGAAGTCATCATTCCTCCTCCCCAAGGAGTCACGATCCCCCGCCTATTCCAATGAAAGACCCTCTTCCTCACCCTCCACACCCTGATGTGTGCATGGTGGACCCAGAGGCCCTTCTTAATGGCCAGACCCACACTGAACGACCAATGAAGAAAGACCTAAAAACAAATAGAGGCCTGAGGAAGACACTAGGAAAGTCTGCATCACCGGCACGTAAAGGAGATACAAAAAGCAGGAGATCTACTACCCCTGTGAAGCAGACTTCAAAAGACTCCTCACCTCATGACCTTAAAAGAAAAGATTCAGAGAAGACTTTTCGTTTGTCCAAAATGTCTGAGACACAGGGATCCAGGGGAGACATCTACAACCCAGGAAGAGGATTGGTCAATGGCGTTAAGAGTAATGCAGGTACAAACATGTATGGCACATTTGTACCATATCGGTTATCGAGTAATGTTAGAGATTTAAACAATTTATCAGTCAATATTTGATATTTAACTGTGCATGTTAATATACCTATCCACCTTTTTCTTCCTGTAAAAATGAACATGGACATTTGTAAATTTTGTGGGTCTAGCTTCCGTGTCCAGCTATTTTTAGCTGTACAAAACCAAAACAGTTCATTTTGCTGCTTGATATTGAAAAGTAGTGTGTCATATCATATTATTTTAATGTATTATCTTAAAGATTTAGTTCACCAAAAACTGAAAATTTTGTCAGTAATTACTCACCCTCATGTCGTTCCAAACCCACAAGACCATCGTTCATCTTCGAAACACAAATTAAGATATTTTTGATGATATCAGGGAGCCATCTGACCCTCCATTGACAGCAATACAACTGAAATAATCCCAGATCCAGGAATGTAGCAAAAACATCTGTAAAACAGTCCGTCATATCAGTGGCTCAACTTCAGTTTTGTGATGCTACGAGAATACTTTTTTTGTGCAAATAAAACAAAAATAACTCCCATGACTTACATCTTCCACCATTTTAGAGAGTATCTCAACGCACTGTATACACAAGCTTTAACATATTTGACGTAATCAGCCTTGTTTATATCTGGGTGAAAGCACGCGCATGTACGTAACCTATGGCTGTTTACGCGTACGTTCTGCTTATGCAGTAATGTTCTCTAAAATGGCTGAAGAGGTAAGTCATAGGGGAAGAATGGTTGAGTATATGATGTTATTTTAGCTTTCTTTGTGCAAAAAAAAGTATTCTCCTAGTGTCGCGTCATTGATCCACTGATGTCACATGGACTGTTTTACCAATGTATTTACTACGTTTCTGGATCTGGGATTATTTCAGTTGTATTGTTGTCTATGGAGGGACAGATGGCTCTCGGATATCATCAAAAATATCTTATGGGTTTGGAACGACACGAGGGTAATTAATGACAGAATTTTCATTTTTGGGTGAACTAACCCTTTAATCATGAACCCACTGGTTTGTAGTGCAAACAGTTTTACCGTTTACTGCACATTGTTATTCTTCTCGTTATTTCTCTATAGCGGCTAATGAACAGAAAGTCTTGCCCATAGGCTTTCTTCCACATTGAAGAAAAAGGTGGATATTTACATTTAGATATCTCCACTGTCATGTAACACTCACTTAAATCAACTTTTCAAAAACGTAAATTAACTAATCTTTGCTAAAAATGAACATCCATTTTCAAAATGTAAATTATAATGTTGTGACACCTAAATTAACTTCTATCATTTAACAACTGATTTTTGTTTTTAGTGCTTTTGAATTAAGTTCTTTAATTTATTTAGACAAACTAGTAGATTTTTTATGCTGTTGTACATTGATCGGCAATCAACCATAACACGGAAGAAATATTAGTAAAAGCCAGACAGATATCTCAACTGTACAGCAATGGTTCTTCATTAAACCACACATGCAAATAACCAGTGATAAATTCTTTTAGGCTCTAACCTGAAATCCAGTGCTGGGACTCCACCTGGACCACCCATATATGTCGATCTAGCTTACATTCCCAACCACTGCAGTGCTAAAAATGTTGATCAAGAATTCTTCAAGCGAGTGCGAGCAGCATATTATGTCGTCAGTGGAAATGACCCAGGCAGTGGTGAACCCAGCCGTGCAGTTCTAGATGCACTCCTAGAAGGGAAATCACAATGGGGCACCAATCTACAGGTATGATTTCACTTTACACGAAAATGAAATTTATGGACGCGTCTGTATGTTTGTTGTAGTAATCCTCTAAAACAGGGGCTTTCACACTGGTGTCAAGGGGCACAAGGGGTACTAGGAAGTATGCCAAAAAAAACTATTTAGAACTATTTTATTATTTAATGTAAGGATTGAAAACCCCTGTCCTAAGGTCTTACTTGAAAGCAAAAACTGTGATTCATAGCTAATCTGACCATCTTCTTCTCATCTAGGTCACTTTAATCCCTACACATGACACTGAGGTAACTCGAGACTGGTATCAGCAGACCCATGAGAAACAGCAGGACCTGAATATAATGGTCTTGGCCAGCAGCAGCACAGTGGTCATGCAGGACGAATCTTTCCCAGCCTGCAAAATAGAATTTTGAATTGGGTTTTCTATTTAGAGCTTTCCATTCATTCCTCATTCATTTCTAATCTTTTAGGTTTAGATGGGTTACTCCACCCACAGCCTTCCATCCGCTGCCATTTATAGTTTGCAATCTAATCCTCAAAAATTCAACAAAATCCTAGTGCTGTCAAAGGACTTTATTATAAGCTTTGGTCCTGAATCTATTGTACATTTTTGATTGCATCTGCAAGGCTTTGGCAGAAAACTGAATGTTCACTAGCTAGCTGCTATGAAATAATAATATAATGTTCAAGTAGGCTAAAGTTGCATTGCAAATTGAGTTTTATCACATTCTTTAACCTGTCTTAGAGACCAAGATTTTATCTTGCCTGTAATTTGAAGCACAAAAAATGCCCTCCGTGAATTGGTTAATGCATCATCTGATCAATGTTTCACATCCTTTATCATCAATTTTAGCAGACAGACCACATATAGACACAGTTGCCTGGGAAAACATACTTTAAACATAAGGTCACACAAGGCCTTAGAGCAAACAACCTCTGAGAACAGACTCGGAAAAGTTCAGACTAGCTGTCTTGTGAGCTATGGTTACAATGAGGCTAGACAAGTCTCCCCATGAGATCACATACCAGCAGACGAGTGAAGAAAGAAATAATTCTAAATTGCTACTCCAAAGAGGATTTGTGCCAAATCTCAATTCTTTCAAATGCTGAGATCAAACATAATCTAAGATTTGTGACAAAGATGGATCATTCTTTATTCAAACATCTAAGCAGTCCGACAGGTTTAGCTCAATAATGTGATAGTAGTGAAGGTTTTAAGAGTAAAGCAAAGCAGATGGCATCTTTACAAACTACTAACCCACTGATATGACAGATTTTGAGTGACTAGGCTCTAATATGATCATGTGACTCAGGATATAGAAGGCAAAAGGTTAAGTTTTGTGTTTATTTTTTTTTTCCAGTATTGCAAGTACTGTACTAAAGCATGCTGCTCCCTAGCTTTTAACTAAACTTAAATCAAGTGATCCGTTTTGGGATTCTGTTGGGGTCCAGATCTCTTTTAAAGCAAACTAATAAGAAGCAGCGTAAATACCATCTGACCATTAATTGAGCAGACCACCATTAGAGAAGTCAATTACATAATGTTCTGTTGCTTGAGTGAAAATATGACAGAAATTTAAATGTGGCCACTTTAAGACCAACAACAATAATAACGCTTCAAATAATCTGTTTTATATTATGGTGTAGACTCGAGGATTCAGACTTGTGACATGCTGAATGTTTTGTTTGTGTGTTGTTGATATACTTGACCAGATTTTTTTTCTTTTTTTTTTTCTTCCCAAGCTGAGATTTTCTGGCTCACAAGCACTTTAGGTTTAACTTGTTTGAAAGGAAACTGGTGGAAATTACACTATGTATCAAAATGTAGCAGTAGAGACTAATCAACATTGAATATTTGTTTCATGGTTGCTGTGAGAGCAGACAGTGAGGGTTACCCTCATGTGCCTTTGTGTGTTGTTTGACAAAGAAAATGCTGAGTTATTACATACTTACACACATATACGCAACAATATGTCAAACGTTTATTTTGGATTAACTGAAATTAGAAATTCTTTATAGCCTTACTTTTTAGGTTTATGCTATTAAAGATTAAATTGACTGAAAAGTTTGAGCATTATCAAACAACAGGCATTTATAATAATTATATTATGTTACACCACGTACGATTGCACTTTTCTAAAATGAAGTCAGTTTGGTAGATAAGCATTATCATGTAAATAAGTGACATTTTAATTTATTAGAAAAAACATTCTATTAAAATGACTGATCTACATATGTTTTTTGGTCTGGCGATGTGGACAAGAACTACTTTAGCTAGTTATTATCTAAATTAAATTGTATGGTTGTCTGTTATTGAGAACAAATACTCTTAAAGTACTACAACAGGAACAGTTTAAGATACTTTTCGACTTTTGTTGCTAGTATTAATACATTAATTGCCATTTTCATGGTTTATATCCTTACAAACAGTAATAATATGAATTTAACCTAACCTGAAGTTATATAATTTACAAAACTAGCGAACAATTACTGTTTCTGTTTGCACTGGAGGCAAGAAAAACAAATTCACAATCTATCATTTGCTTAATTTGACAGTGGCTCTACATTTTATAGTTACATTGTGTACAGGATCTTCAATAGCACAACATCAAGGCCTCTTTGGGAAATGCAAATTTTTTTGGTCCTTGAAAGAACCTTTGCTTTCAGAGGCAGCTGTGCCATCATCCATGCTATTCGAAAACAAGCTCTGAAACACTGCGCCCCTAAACCTAATCCAGTATATTCACAGTGAGTGGATTTAGTTTTTTAGTCCATCTTATTTTTTTTCTTGAATGTAAAGTCAGTATTAAGCATTGCAGTAGATTTACTTTTGTGTTATTGTAATCTAGTTTTAAGTTCTCTCAGAGAAGTTGTCTTTAAGACGGTCAAAGTAACGGGGTCTTTGTGTACTGAGAACGCACAGGTTTACAGTGGAGGTCAAAGCCTAGGGCCTCAAAAAGCCTTGAAGATTACACTAGTTTATTGGTTACAGTAGATACACAATTATTCGCAAAATCACACCGGTGTACGCAAACCCACACGGAGACCAAATTCTTTTATTTTTTGATAGAAGGATGGGCTGAATCTTTACTGTACGTCGTATGGTGTGGATATATTTTCATATTTGGAAACATGAGTGTTTTATTTCAAATACCTGGCCTTAGTAACAAGTACTATATGGTCTTGTTGATTAGCTGTGATTTCTTTACACAAAATTAGTTTTGTGTTAAAGATGAATGCACTAACTTGAAATAATGTATTTTGAATGTAAAAGTTGCTTTGCTGGATGCTGCTTGAACAAAGAACTAGCAAAATATGCACATGGAACAGTGAACCTCAGAAAATGGGTCACAGAAAGAACTGGTTAGCATCGTGAGTGACTCGTGACAAAATATTACATGTTCAGCTGTTGCTGATTTTAGTACAGATACATAACTCTCTTGAAAATAAGATTCAAAAACTTTGGTTTGCAGAGGGCTGTTTCACAACTACCATACTGAAAACAGAGTACACTATAGATGGGAGGTTTCCTCCTTTACACATAAAAAAGCCAAAATAGAAATCAAAACAAATGGCGTAACCTGTACATAAATCGAAATAGCTGACGTGGTCATTTATGTGAAATGCTTTCTTTTAAGAAAGCTCTATGGTCATTGTAATTCTAATTTCCTAAAGGTAAAAAAAAAAAAAGAAAAAGAGACTGCTTAAAGTACCTCTACGAATCTCTATTAGTTCAGTTTCATTCTACATCAAATGCATCATCATGTGATGGATTCATTTGGCCATATGTCATGTATACGTATCCATCTTTGCATGTGACCTTATTAGTTATACTCCTGAATGTAATCGTTTAATAATCAGAATTAAAACTATTTTAAGAAGATATATTTGAAGCTAATTGTCTTTATGGTACTGAAATATGCATATATTATTGGGCTTGGCTTCTGTTTGCCCTCAGATGTTGTCAAGAAGATGCTGTGATATTTCCTCGTTCTTTGGCGCTGTATGAATCTTAGTTCTCTTCTTCTTTAGTGCAATATTCAACATTCTGTCTTCAAAAGCTCAATGCAAAAGTAGATTTCTGCTGATTTACTGTAAAGGGAACCATCCTGGTGATCATCAATAAAAAACATCAAAATTTAGAAAACTCTTTCTGTGTGGATCTCTTTATTATTTGATCTTATTTTCCACTTTTCAGCACTGTTGGTTCCATAAGTATTTTTCCCAAAGGTTTATATATATATATATATATATATATATATATAAAAGTCTTCCTTAAAACATTATGGGGCCCGGTTTCACAGACAGGGCTTAGCCTAAGCCAGGATTAGGCCATAGTTCAATTAGGACATTTAATTATTTTTTA
>JAUMHE010000085.1:8285122-8298117 GCA_032359235.1 Enteromius mattozi | reverse complement strand
TCAGCACATTCAACTATGTAAAGAACAAAGTATTTAATAAGAATATTTCATTCATTCAGATCTAGGATGTGTTATTTCAGTGTTCCCTTTATTTTTTTGAGCAGTATACTGTATATACATATATATATATATATATATATATATATATATTATATACACACATTCAGAAGTTTGGATTTTACGTATTTTAAAATATATGTAAGTTTATATTGATTGATTTATCCCTATTATTAATGTTATGCTGAAAACAGTTCTGCTTAATATTGTTTTGGAAACCTTGAGGCATTTCTTTCAGTGTTCAATAAAGAGAAAGTTCAAAAGAATAGCAATTATTTGAAAATAACATTTAATATTGAACATCAGTAATTTGGTTTCTACAGATTTATAAAAGAAACAATGCCACTGGAGGTCACTGATTTGATAATGACATTGTTTTTTTTACCATGGTTAAGAGGGTATTAGGGCACAAAGCATGAGAATACTCAATAATAGTGGTAAAATAAATGTAACTTCGCTCCTTGTGCATCATTTTTCTGTCTTGGGATATGGAAATATTTTGTCAATCAAGTTACTCTAATAAGCGTAAAAAGATGCAAGAGCGTTATACTTACTCTATGTAGACGTCAATATAAGCAAGTGATCTTCACATTCACCAAGCCATATGTACAGGCATGCGGTAAGAAAAGAGGAACAGAGGTTATGAGATGTTATAAAGCAGAAAGAAACGCCACTGAGTGAAGAAAAGCAAGAAGTCAGACAAAAGAGCACAGCAGATAATTGTAACGCTTTGGCGTAAGTGGAAGCATCATACACTTTGCATGTGTGCATCAAAAATGAGATAAGACTCGAAGCAGGGGAAGGACTGAGCAAGCGACAAGAGTGCTGACCAGGCATTCTGGGTGTTTCTGGCCAGCACGGAGCCCAGCTAACAGCTTTACCACCTGATGCTCATCTTAGAGTGCTACAGTAGAGAGAGAATGAAGAGGACCGAATGAAGGCAAGAGGTGAAGGTTAACAACAGAGAGGGATAACAAATGTCCAGGGACAGCAATTCTGGGAAGACAGAGGAAAACATGGAAAGGAAAGAGTAATGAAAGTTTTCAGTATTTTTAATTTCTTATTTGAAATTTAAGAAAAATAAATAACTAAAAGTTATAATGTAATTTTTACAAAGTCTAGGTGCAGAGATTCTGGGAAGGTAGAAGGAAGGAAATGTAAATAAATAGTAGCAAGGAGTACATTTACTTTTAAAACATTATTAAGTCCTAATTTTAAAAAGGGATTCTGGGAACACAGATGAAAAGAAGGTAGGAGTAGTACTATTCATTTTTTATTTTTTTCCATTTGTATTTTTTACTGAAAGAATGAATGAATAAATTAATTAATTGGGTTATACTACAATAAAATAAATTAAGGCACAGGAATTATGGGAAGGCAGAAGAGAAGAAAGAGGGTAAGGAGTAGTGTTAGGTTTTAAAAATATTTTTTTGTTGTCAATCGATTAAAAAAAAAAAAATAATAATAATTAAATCGCATTATATTCTGAAATTAATTGTAATTAATCCCAACTAACAGTACAGTTTTTACAAATACTTTTAAATTGCAATAATTTCACATTCAATCTTTAAATTAATGTACAAACATAAAGACAGCACATTTTTTTAGATTTGTATAATGGCATCTTTTTTTGTGACTGAAGGCCAGCATCACTCTGATGAGTTTTTTCCCCTAGCAGCTATTTAATCATTGATTAGCCATTCAACATTACAAAGCTATCAATTTTAAGATTTAAAATAACTTCTAGTTTAAGTGAACTTAAAACAATCTTTACATAAGACAATTATAATAACAATACTGATTTATCTATAAAATACTTTTTAAAGAAAGAATGAAAGAAATTACTATTTCTTTTTTAATTGACTTAAAAAGAAAAGTCCAGTCACAGGAATTCTGAAAAAGCAGAGCAGAAGAAGGTAAATAATAGTGTGAATTTTATTAGTATTACAAATGAATCTGTAATAAATACATACATATATACTTTTATTTAATATTACTACATTTGAAAAAAAAAAAAAAAGGAAATTCTGGAAGATGGAGAACAGTTACTTTTTAAAAGTAGCCTACCATTTATTTCAAATTTTTGAAATTTCAAAATTTCTCAAATAATTTTTTAAATAAAAAGTTTCAGTTTAATAAAAAACACAAAATATGTCATTATTGTTTTGTTTGTTAATTATACAGTTTATGATTGAGAATGGGGTCGGGCTGATAGGCAGAATAATTCAAATCCACAGAGTAACAGGAGGAAGAGGAGGGAGAGTAGGAGGACAGGAGGGAGAGGGATGAGGTAAGCAAAGATGTGGCAGAGATGGAGGAGGGATGGTGTGGGCCGTAGGGATTCGGGAGGGAACTAAACACTGCAGGTTGAGGGGAACAAAGGGATGACAGAGATGGAGGAGGAGGAGGAGGAGGAGGAAGGGGAGGCCACTGCAGCACACAGCAATGAGGATCCATTGCCTCAACCCCTGCTGAGATGTTTTTGCCAGTGACTCAGCAACATACAATTAATGAGCTGAAATTAATGTTTTCGGCTCTGTCAGGACCTACAACTATTTTCAGAAGCAAACCGAGTACAATTAGAGTCCCTGCTCTCCAAACAGAGCCTAAAGATTGAGCAAAGCTCTACGCCTTATCAACTAACGTTCAAATTATGCTGTTTGTATTTGAATGAAAAATTTGAATGGATTAGGTTTCACAGTGCAAGCAAACACTCCTAAAGTTTCATAACATATTGAGTCATTCATACAAAGACAGCTGTAACAAGCAGCAATAATCTCACACTGAAGCATTTTTTCATGTGCTTCTGTTACCTAATTCTTAAAAAACATCAATTACCGCATAATACACAATATCATCTAACCAATATAGTGTAAGTATATCTGTTTTAGACTGAAAAAGCAGCCCAAATAAAATTACAATAATTCAAATGAATAATAGAAATAATAATGTGTAATTAAAAAAGCTGTAATCAAAGCAGCCCATTTAAACAAACAATGATTAATTAATAAATAGTAAAATTAATAATTGATACAATTATGGACATCAAAATTGCAAAATGTTGTCAAATTACAATTAATAATAAGAACATAAACATTAATTGTATTAATTACAAAATTAATAATAAAATAACTGACATCTAGCGTGCAAAATGCTATTGATTTTTTTTATGTTTAATTGCATACAAAATAAAAGTTTGTGTTTACATAATACATGTATCTACTGTGTATTTTTATTATGTATATATAAACACACACATACAGCATATATTTAAAAAAATATTTATATGTATATATTTATAGAAAATATATCATATAAGCATATTTATTTAATATATAAACATACATGTTTTCTTAAATATATTCATGCATATGTGTGTATTTCTATACACATAATAAACATACACAGTGCACAGTGTACATATTATGTAAACAAAAACTTTTATTTTGGATGCGATTAATCGTGATTAAATGTTTGTCAGCACTAAAAACAACTAACATCAATACTGCAAAAAAGCTATTGATGTAAAATTACAATAATTATACAAATAATTAAATATATTATAAAATTACTAACAAAACACATACTTGGTTGAGGGGTCGAAGTTCTCAATGAAGATGTTTTTCATTTATTTTTCAATAAAACAGCAGGCTTGTGTCTGATTTCTGTTTACTAACTTGATTTTAATGACTCGATCAACGCGGTCTGTACTGTACGTTTTTTACCTCATGGTCTGTAGCTTAAATGGATCAGCCCAACATTTCTCTCACTTTAAATCAGATTCAGAAATTGGACAGAAATGTTTTTTCAACAGTAGGTCAACAAGTTCAACTGCATCATGTATTAGAGCCTGCAATTCTACTACAAAGACTACTAGACTAATGCACTGCTAAAGCCACTTCAGTGAGAAAAGAGGATTTTTTTTCCCCTCGGTCTTGACAAATATGCTTAATGGCTGGGAAAATGACTGACACATGTTGATAGGAAACACATGGTTAGTCTGTCTGAAGGGTTTTAAGACTCGTGGCAAAAGCGAGTTTCCCCTCAAGCAGTGTTAAACTGTCAAATGAAATAAGCAGAGTTATATCATTTCAATTCTTCCCTTGGCTGCAGAGTGTGGAGAAAAACACTTCAACCTCACCAAAACCCATCTGAACTCGATTCCCTACAGAGACGCCCACATTCGACAATGCCTTGTGCTAAACATATTCATCATTTTAGAAGGGTTCAGTCTCTCAGCAATAGACTTGTGAATGTGAATATAATGATCATCTTAAATGTCTCTCAAAAGTCTCAAAATTGTAAGACCAGAAAGTCAAACACTTGGTAAATACTAAATGAAGCTTTGAAAACACACATTTCAGCTTGTATTGAACAAGATGTATAGAAACAATCAATAAGATCATGCAAATATAATGCCCTGCATAAAAAATAAAAAAAGCACATCATTCTCATGAATTCATTTCAATCAAGATGATGATTCAAGTAAAAACAGATGTTAACCTTTACCCCATTAGCATCTATGACCATCGTGCAAAGTGTGAAGTTTATCTATTATCTCCACTGGCAAAAGTGCTTTAATATATTACAATAACTATATTTAAACACTGCATAAAATCTTAAATATAGAAATATTTTATAAAAACAAAACATGTTAACTTGAGAAGCAAAACCACATATGATATTAAAAGACAATTTCAGAAAATAAATTTTTTAAGCATCAATTAAAATAAATGCAGTGTTATTTTAATATCACTAAGATAGTACTATTGTTTTTATTAATATTTGGAATCAACTTTTATTTTCAATTGTACTTTTTAAATATTAAGTAATTTTTTGTAGTTTTTAAATGGTCTATATATTCCGTTCTATATATTTTATTCTATATAATCTATATATTTTTATTATTTTTTTTAATATATCAAACTAAAATAAGTTGAAATAAAAAATGTTGCCATGGCTGAAATATTTTAATGGCTTTAATTCTAATAATAAATAAATAAAATAAAACCTCTGAAAAGTCGTAATATCATATTTTTCCTCCACAAATAAATATTTATACAAAAATTATTAATTATTTTATATTTATTAAGACTGCAATGAAGACATACTGTAATTTATTCTATATGTTTCTATTATTATTTTAGTATATCAAACTAAAATAAATTAAAATGAGAAATCTTGCTATAGCTCAAATATTTTAATTGTTTTAATTCTAGTAATAAATAAATAAAAACCAAATTCTCTGAAAAGTCTTAATATCATGTAGTTTTTCCTCTTCAAATAAATATTGACATTATTATTAATTATTTATTAAGACGTCTACTTTGTCGTACTGTATTTAAAGTAACACATATCCCATGCGATCATTAAAGCAGTAATGGTGGTGGAAGGGTTAACCATTTCTAAAATCAAGTGGATCAACACAAAAGGTGTTCACACGTTTTTCCACACAAACAGCAATATATCCAGAGTGATATATTCGGTACACAACCCATGCATCTAGCCAATCAGAAGGAGAAATGAATTAAGATGGGTGTGTCTTGTGAATCTAAATGAAAAAGGTGAAGAAAAGCCTTCGCGATTTATAAAGTAAATTAAACAAAAATCACAAACGGTGCTAAATTACGAACACTAGCAGCAGCAGAGGGCATGCAGGAAAAAAAAACACGGACTCAAAAACTCCAAACATACCATTAGTCGGATGCCTGGCATACGACACAGAAAATCTCTTTACTGCCGGCATAGAGAGCAGCTCTGAGGAGATAAAAGAGGGATTCGGCATTACTCGTGTCACTGCGCCCTCGTGAGCTTTCGCTTTTACTCAAAACCACCAGCATTTTTAATCCTCCCACCATCATGCAATCTTTCTGTCCCTCGTAGAAAAAAAAAAAAAAACAGAAAAGACAAGCAGGTAAAAGCAACAGTGGGGCCAGATGTTGCCCTTAAATGTGGAGATTGAGTAACAAAAAACAACAGATGTCACAACAAACTACCCAGAATTCTCTGTGCTACAGCATCCTTTTGGATGCAGCATGACATGGCAGTATTTTGGGTGCTATTTCAAATGTCTTACATGAGGCAATCCTCTACATCTCAGAGACACAGCAACACCCTGTGGACAAAACTATTAATGCTGCTAAGAAAGTGAAGGGTGAACATAGTACTATTAATAATCATAAAAACAAATGTAACAAAACAAGAATACTAATAATAAATAATTCACTTTAAATAATGTATTTGATCCTGACGGGGACAGAGAAAATGCATTTGTTTACACATATGAAATTGGAGTCCAATTTCCAATAAATGTTTTGCAAATAACCATAATATCAGTTAGAGATTGTGGTAAAAGCAATAATTTGTGTCGCCATGGATATTATCCATCACAAACACATTTTCAGAAGTGTCACAGGACACTAAAATGTTTCCCTTATGCATGAAAGGCTTGTAAATTTGTGCAATTTAGTGAATTATGAAACAAATGTTTGTTTACATGCACATGCAGCATGCAAATAAGCAGTTTGGAGGTAGCAAAGGTGACAAATGATTATCCGGTAACTGTGGAAACCTCATTTTCCTATGAGAGACACTGATAAACAGCTAGACGCAAATAGTTCAGCTCCTGCTGTGTGCAATGACTTGATTTGAGATGTCTTTGAAGGTTAGACTAAATTTTCCAAGTATGAAGTATAGTGAAAAAAAGCCACTAGGATGAATATTGGATGCTAATCAACATAATTTGTTAAACTAAATTAACATTATTCTGAAGAATCGCTATCTGGGATGTTTGTGACGATTTGAATCTTCAGGTCAAAGGTGGGTGAGGTACGTTATAACCCTGAATGTGTGTGTGTGTTTGGGACATACCAATTTGAGAAGACAGATTCCTGAGTGAGGAGGGCTTTTTGCGGGGAACTCGTGCTAGGTCTCTCAGGTTGGGGAAGGAGGCGCTGAAGAGGCCTGCACACTGGGCGCCTGCGTGTGGGAGGGGAGGGAGACCGTGGGGTGGAGTGGTGGGAAGGGTAGGGGAGGGAGGGGAGGGGGTTTGTGGTTAGTAGTGGTTAGTGTTTTTACATGTGAACATGCAGCTCACCTTTTGAAGAAGTTATAAGGATAGTTCACCCCCAAGTTAAATGATCTATTCTAAAATACTTCTGAATTATATATATACATATATATATATATATATATATAAACTATGTATATAGGACATAAAGAAAAAAAATACCAAGATACACAATTGTCAAAAATTATTTTTAACATTTTTGAAAAGAATATGTAATTAAGTGCAATCTTTAATATATATTTATAATATTTATTTTTATTATTATTATTATTATTATAATAGTTAAAATATTAAAAAATTATTTACAGTAAATTGTTTTTTCCTTTTAGATTTTTTGTAAAAATCTTTTTATATTAATAAGTATGATATGTAGTGCTGTCAAAAGATTAATCGCAATTAAACACATCCAAAATAAGTTGTTGTTTGCATAATATATGTATGTGTACTGTGTATATTTATTATGCATATATAAAAACACCCATACAGCATATTCTAAAAATATGTGTTTACATGATGACATGTTTACATGTACACATCTATATTCATATAAATTATATCATAAATAAATATAATATATAAACGTGACATTTTTCTTAAATACATAAATGCTCACCCATAAATGTATATTTGCATAATGTACTGTGTATATTTATTGTGTAAACAAAAACTTTTATTTTGGATGCGATTAATCGTTATTTAAATTATGTGTAAATAAATGTAATATAATATTATTATTAGAAATATATTATATAATAACTGTTAAAATATTACAAGAAATAGGGAAAAAAGTCAAAGTCTAAATGCAAATGTAGGAAAAAAAAATTATTAAAAACTACATGTTATTAATCAAAAATTTATAAGATGTATAAAACATTTACCTTAAAAAGAAACTAAAAGGCTAACTTTCGAATGTGCTTGTTATTATCCTTTTGGTTTATTATGCATGTGTGTGTATTTATATGTACATAATGTCCTGTGTATATTTATTATGTAAAACAACTTTTATTTTGGATGCGATTAATTATTTGACAGCACTAATATGTAAATAAATATTATCATTATAAATATATTATATAATAACTATCAAAATATTATAAGAAATAGAAAAAAAATCTAGTCTAAATGCAAATGCAGGGGAAAAAAAACCCTTTTTTTTCTTTTTACATGATTAAAACATTAAATTGAATTAATTTAAAAACCATAATAGGTATAAAATATTTACCTTAAAAAAATAACTATTAGGCTAACTTTGGAACGTGTTTGTTATTATCACTTTGGTTTATCATGTTTACTTTTTTCCACGAGTCATAATTAAGAAATTAAATTAAATGTAAATGTTTGTTAAAAATTCTATTCGTTTTTTTTTTCAGAACCCTTTTAAACCAGAACTAATGCTGAAAACTTTGCACAAGCATTTTAAAAATTTTGTCTTCTTGGACACTTTCATTTTTCACTGAACCATTTGTGACATTCAGTTTTGGCTGAACTATTCCATATAGGCATACGGAGATTTTATTTTATTTTATTTTTTTAATAGAAAACCCAGATAACTGCTGGTCTTCTGCTGGGAAAATAATATCATGCCAATCCAGGAGGATGAAACACTGCTAATGTAAATTTAAGGTCTGTGTCTCTAAAAGAACAAGAGCACATCTCTAACAGCAACCACTAGAGGGCAGTACTAAAAAAACCCACTAGTTTAAAAACTCTAATGAAAGACATCCCATATGCAACATGCACTTAGTTAAAAAAATAGTGATCTGCAAATCATGCTTTAAAGGTTTAGTAATGTGCAAACAACATTAGCCACAATCTCTAAACATTACGCAATGCAGAGCCTACAAAACATTGCATTGTCGCCTTGTAAATGTTCTTTGGAGATAGAAATAGTATAGACAAGAATAGCAGAGAAGGCCCTGCCAGCAGCCATATTTAGACCACTACTGGCAGCATGAATGCATTTCCGACGCACATGACTTAAATAAACTTGAGCAGGGTCCTTGAACTGTGTCATTGGCACTAAAGAGAAACAAGTGCATTTAACAGTCAACCGGGACGGGTCACTCAAGAGGTTATTCCAATGAGACCGATGACAGGAGAGATGTGCTACATGAAAACAACACAAGTGAAATGTAATTCCCACCTAGCCCGCTGGGTTTGATCTCAGGTGACTGACGAGAAGATGATGGGAAGATGCGATACGCCAGCCCTCGAGAAGAAGTGTTGTTCTCTGAAAGAGCCTGCAAAGACAGAAAAACAAAATCATATGGACAAACATAAAAAAATAGACATATACACAAAACAGTACTGCTAAGCATTTTAGCACAAACAACCCTTCTAAATAAATTTAGTTTTTTATTCAGCTGTTATTCAGTTTTCAAATTACACCCCTCTATGAAGGAATATAAATGTAATTAATATATTTTTAAATATAATAATAGTTTTGTTTAAACCATGATACATTTTTTCCCAGGATCTATGGAGATTTTTCTCAGAAAGTCTTCAAAACCCATGGATTATACTATATGGTCTTGCACTATTATCACCACACACTTGAATGAATTTAATTGAAAGTAAATGTTTGTGTCCATTTTTTTTGATTAAGGCTGCAGAAGAGCCTATAGTACTGTACCTCCATAGATCCAGCCTTTCGGCCTCGTACGAGCGGTGACTTCCTCTGAATGCTGATTGGCTCAGTCAGTATGGCTCTGTCGGGCTCGTCTTGGGAAAGGTCTTCAAGACTGCCTGGGTCTGTCTGTTTCTCGTGGTTCTGTTACACGTGAAATAGAAGTGTTGAAAGTGGTCCAGCATGCAATATTTCTTATAAAGTTGTACATAAAACCCAGGGTTCAGCAGAGGAATGTGGTCTTAAATAAATATATATATATTCCATGGGGTGAGTGAAACACAGACCTCGGAGGAAGCAGGCCGAAAGCCAAAACCCATCGGTGCATTATCCTCATCCTTGCACCCTTTCACTCCCGGGCTAAAGTGCAACTCCACGTGAAAACGTTCCTCTGAGGAGGGGTCCTACAGACACACATATCAGCATATGAAAGAAGCATAGAACCTGAGTACAAAGAGCGGATGCCACATTTCGTACCTTGTTATTGTCCTCATATAGCATAATAACAATCTGTGTCATGTAGTTGAGTTCGGTTACGGCGCTGAGGTAGTCCATAGCCTGCTTCCACTGTTCATCTTTTTGCTCCTAAACAGACACATATAAGATAAAACAAGTGGTAACCTGCATTAAACACGGTGCGGGGCATCATGTGCATGTTTGTTATTTGTTTACTCACGTCTAACAGGCCTCCGTAGCGAAAGATGTTAAGCAGGGAGTGTACGTGGCTCTCGCTGGTGAAGTACAGCCGGGTTCGAACGTGTCGACCCGGAGACATCACGCCCCGCGAGTACCTGAACCACCAGGAGAGATGAAATACACAACCTGATCACTCACAGGCTCTGAGTCTGCAGCTTCTACAACAATGTGAGGTTGTATACGATAGCTGAAGTACATACTGTATGGTTTTGATGGAATAGTGGGAACTTTTAAGTATGCAGTAAGCACTGACAAAAGTCGACTGCAACTTTAAAACAGTCTATGATGGCATTACTAATAATCAACAACAAATAAAATCTAAATAAAATAATAACAAAAAAAGTTAAAATGTTAATTTCATTGAAAAAATCTGTATGGATTTTAGTGCAAACAAAATGGACTACATTTTAACAAAGATTTTCATCAAAATAAAATAACTAAGCCTAAATCAAACAAAAAAATTTAAATATCAAATATCAAAATAAACAAACAAATTAATATTTATTAAAGATTTTAAAAACCCTAAAAAAAACTGGTCTGGTTTACAAAATTGTGCTTTGCTATTATTTGGCACATCGTCAAAAAAATTAAAATTAAAATAAAAACAAATTTTTTTATGCTGTTTTAGTGCAGAAATAAAATCGACTTATAATTATTTAATAAATATGGCATAAATAATATTTTAATTTTAAAAAAATTGACAACAAAAAAACCCCTTGAACTATCAATTTGAACAACACTGAAAAAAAATCAATCAATAAATAAACAATTATTTATCTTTCGAAATGGTAGAGTCTTATTATTTTATATATATATATATATATATATTTTTTTTTTTTTTTTTTTTACATATCACAACAACAAAATATATATATATATATATATGTATTTTATTGATAAAAACTGTTTTAGTAATTTTTTCAATAAAAAAATATGACAAAGCATTTCATCAAACATTAACTATGGCCAATAAATAAACACATAAATAAAAGTAAAAGTTAAGTGCAAGGGGTTGTGAGTAAAATGAATGGATGCTGAAGTGTAATTGACTAATTTTAATTTAACACACTATACAGGATGTATAGTAAAGTATGCAAAATGTGATTAATCCGTCATGAGTTAGGCTCAGTACCCCAGTACAGAGACTCACAGTGGATGCAGCTTGTTGACAGCCTCATCCTCATGTGTCCTCTGAAGATCCAGCTGAATCTTCTTGACCAGAGGCAGGCAGTAGGCACTGGCAATATCCAGCTTCTCTGCTTTAGTGATTCCATACTCCTGAAAGAGAGCGTGTATGCAGCTATCAGCAAGATGAATGACACTAAACTCACACTATTCGCTGCGTTTATCGATTCCTCTACCTGTGGGATGATGATGTCTGCGAGTGCTCTGGACAGACGGAAAAGCTCCAGTGTGTCCTCCAGACCCAGAGAAGAATTGTGTTGGGTGTCGTATTTCACACAGTCATAGATGTCCGGGATCTTACTGATGTCATAGCGGCCGTTTTTCATGCGGAAGTCACGCTCTAGTTTGGACCAGCGCTGCAGCATGAGCTCCAGAGTCTCGCTGTGGTATAGCTGCAGATCTGTGAAAAAAAGTGTGTTTTTTTTCTTCTAATATTCAAAACTACTGCAAGTAAGAAGTCAAAGAAAAGGGCAAACCTGCAGATTTGGGGTCTTCCAGCCTTTTACAGATCTGACAAGTAAGGCTTTTAATGAGTGTGTGAACACGGTCACAAGTACTGACTGGATTGACAATTACCCCCATAGAGTTCACCAGAGAAGGGCTGTCTGTTGGAGCCAACTTAAAGAAACAGGACAAATTTAAGACTACTTTATTGTAAATAACATTTTTAAATAAGCAGTTGTAACTCGCTTCACCTTGCTGTAGTCCTCCTCATTGAAGTCTTTGTTCTTCTGCATGATCTCATGTAATCGAGCTTTGACTCTCTGCTGGCAGTCAGTGAGAGAGTCGCTGTCACTGTCCAGCAGTCCATTCATGTTGGCGCTCTTCACCATCTGAACGAGGATTGGGGTCAACTCTCCTTCCAGTGCTAATAGACCCTGAATACAGCCACACACACAATTGAAATGTAAATTAATAATTTAAATGTAAATTAAATAATCAGTGGGGGGTAACAAAAAAAATCTAATTTAAACCTGGATATAATAAATATGATTTTCAATGTCTGCACCAAATAACAGATCATTTACATATAATTAGGGTTGGGCAAGTTAACACATTATTATCTTGTTAACACATTTATTAATTAACGCTGACAATTATCATGCATTAATGACAATTATTTTATTCCACATTAATGTTATTATCAAGACTCTGGACTTTGTCTATAACAAAATATTAAATATTTTCTATAAAAACGTTAATGCCCTGGCAGTGGCAAATGGTTTTGGTTTAATATTTAATTTGATTGCATTAATGTTAAAGTTGTGATTTACAAGAAATATTTTAACTGCTATGTAAAAGGAATACTGCTGTAAAAAAATGTTATGTAAAAAAATAAATTAATAATAATAATAATTATAT
>JAUMHE010000085.1:8250750-8285022 GCA_032359235.1 Enteromius mattozi | reverse complement strand
CCAAATAAGTACCTCAATAAACAGAATGAAGTATGTTTGTGTAGAAATTTAACAAAGACTGGCATAAAATGCTTAGAGAGATTAGAATACTCAGATAGATACTGATTTAGGAGTAAATTCCAGTGGTCTCTTATTTTTTTCCAGAGCTGTATATATATAAAATACAAATAAAACGAGAATACATTAAAAAAAAAAAAAGCAGAAAAAAAGAAAACAGCACTATTTTGACCGCCACTGTAAGTCTAATGTGGTTTCTATCAATCCCATCTAAAAGCATTATGTAATACCAACATACCCAGCAGACAAAACCCAACAAACCTTTGCAAAAGCCGCCGCAGTCATCTGCACACGACCCTCATCTGATGCGTAAATTTTGAGGTCATGGCGGTAAGTGCTGTGTAAACGGAGAAGGCCACAACCAGGGAAGCCGGCATAGTCACCTGCAAAAGCACAGAGAAACAGTCTTTGAAATAACAGCAATTACAAGAACAGAGCTCCATGTGCATATCCTTAAGCCAAAGAAACGAATGAGACTGAGAATACACACACATTCACATTACATAATGTGCTGTACAGCTAACTGGCTGAAGATTTTCTCCACAAAAACCATGCATTTCAATGCACCCAATCTGTTGAAAGCATCTGGCAAAACGGGTTTAAGTGCTTCTTACATGAGTGTTGCATTGCACTTTTGAATAGCAAATAGAACTCTGACTTTAGATTCCAGAATGTCCATTTGAGAGAACAGATGAGTCCCCTAAAACAAACTGCCATTCACACAGGATGCATTCTTGTGGTCCACCAGTTTTTTTGGTCCATGTAAGCAAGTGTCACTTGGAGATATTTAGCCATTATGATGCAATATTTTTTTTTTCGTTGTTTTTACAATTTTGAGATGTACAATGTGCTTCATGAAGCTGGTTTTGAATTCAAGAACATGCCCTGTAGCATTTATGAAGCCCATTTCCACCACATAAGAAAGAAATAATTTGGTAAATGCATATTTAGATACTATAAAATACAAAATACATTAAAAAAAAATCTATATTTTATGCAATAATTAATTCTATAATTATGAAAAAGCAGAAATAAAAGACATTTATGGGATTTTATTTTACATATTAAATCAATCTCAAACTTCACTTTTTTACGTCTTATGATTTTAACTCATAATTTTGACTTCGTCATAATTATGCTTTGCAGTAATTTGTAATCATTTTGACTTTTGCATCCCATAAATGTCTTTTAATGCCCATGTTTTTTTCCCTTATGTGATATTAACAGTCTTTCACAGAAAAGAGAGTTTAAACCATTTGAAAAATCTGAATGACACTTATGTCTTATTCCAGCTATTTAGACAAGATATTGGCCTGATATGCATTGATATTGATCTCATAGATTGTTGAAACAATGGCACAGTTGTTTAATAAAGGTTTGTAAAGAAATTTCAAAAGAACCATGTAGGGAAAAAAAAATTACAATTTCAAATTCTCTACGTCAACAAAAAACTCTCATGAACTATGATATCAGTATGTTAAAGTATGATCAATGTCCATTTCATGGAATCTTCCACACAAAAACATGGCAAAAGCGAAGCATGGAATGTTCCTGTGGCGTCCTTCTGTTTGGATTAGTTTAATGAGATGGATGTTAAGGAATTAAATTGTTGAATGTGGCAGATGATGAATTAACCCAATATCAAGTCCACGCACAAATCCAAAATCTGTTCTTACCACAGTCAATAGGGGACTCACAGCCAAGGGACCTGCAGCTGTCTAGTTAACAATTCAGAGTAAAAGAACACCACATTAACCAGCATTGCAAAATGCTGCTGACTCAGTCTGATATGAGAAAATGATTTGGTCTTTGTAAGTCTGTGAACTCTGACATTTAATGAGTTATGCTCAATTAGTTGGGGCATGCAAATATGGACTCAAATTCAAAGGTCCAGGGGGAAGTGATAGGAAAGTGACAGCATGACTAATAAGTTTTTTTGTGCTGGTGCACTGAAAGGTAAAGGTGCTACTTGAGGTAAAGAAAGTATTAATTTCTCCCAAGTCTTGCCCATACATGCTTTTGTATGCCAAGCCCACTGAACAAGCAGGTAGAACAGGTTTCCTGCCCAAAGCTATGAGCTTTAAAAAAACTGCATCATTGGCCCACTACCTAAAAACAGACAGTATCTTGTCAAAGCATCCAATTGATCAAAATCTCAGTAAAACTGTTCCTGTAAACAACTTAGGCTGGATTCACAAAATGTTTCTTGAGGCAAAAATTAAAGGAAGAGCAAAAATCCTTCCTGGAATTCTTTATAATCTCAATATATCTATATATAATACTATTTGTATCAGTTTAAGTAGACATTTTTTGGGATTTAGATCTGAAGAGGATATTTTAATAAATATTTTAAATATATTTACAGTGACTTCAAATTTGGAAAAAATGTCATTTAAAGCTTTAATACTACATACAAACCCAGTTTTGTAAAATTTTACTTCAATTCTGACTTTTTTGTAAAAATATAAATAAAATATAAACTGAAATTTGCGAGTTAAGAACAGCAAGTTAAGCCATAATAACAAAGTAAAAACTTTTTTGCAAATGCAAATCTTTATCATCTCACAATTCCGACTTCTTTTAAGATAAACTCACAATTGTGTTCAATTGTAAGGGACAAAAAGACTGATTATGTTCTCAGAATTGCTAGTTTATATACTACTTAACTCGTTATTGGGTCATTACAGGCATTACTTCATTTCTCAGAATAGCGAGTGTATATCATGCAATTCTGAGGAAAAAAAGTGAAAAAGTGTGAAATATAAGTTTGCAATTCTGACTTAATTTCTCAGAACTGTGAGTTTTATTTCATTCTAAAAAATTAGAATTGTGAGAGGTAAACTCACCTTTGCAAAAAAAAGTCAAGATTGTGAAATTAAAAGTTGAAATTAAAAAAAAAATTCTTACAAGTATGTGCAAAGTTAATTTTTAAAATACTTTTTAGGGCCACTGTATTTCTAACCAGTTTATTAGTGCAGCTTTCTGGCTGGTACAAGTATAGAGTGATACCTTGTCCTCCAGGGTACATGCAACGAAAGGCTCGTCCAAGCTCCTCAGCCTGAACTCTGCCTGCTGGCGTCAGCTCACCACCCCACTTCAGCACCAGCAGTAGAGACGGATCCTCCTTCAAAGCATCTGCCGCAGACACAGAGGTCAAAAGTGATGCAACAGCTATTTTGAGTCAACATATATACATACTGTACACATACCTTCCTCCTCACTGGATGCTTTGGGCTGCCCATTTGGCAAGTAGGTCAGCTGCACCTTCCTGTTGATCCCTGAGAAATGGCCATACCTGAAAGACAATACACGGGGCGGGGGACATAAACATACCACCCCCTCTTAGTAAGCATTCTCCCACTGATCAACACAGACAGCACGCATCAGACATAGCACTGGGCTCAAACCACTAGCAGGTGCTCTGTGGCCTCCATGTTTCTGGAAACATGTCTCTGAGTGACCTTCCCAAGCTGGCAGGGGTTAATCTGTGCCATACCAGGACTGTCTCTACAGGAATAACTGGCTTTGGGAGAAATAAAACGTGGCATCTGCAACAGTGTCACGTTTTTAAGTAAAATAATACAGCAGAAGGTGGGGAATTCTGGAGAGTTGGTCTCTATAAATTTATTATAAAATGTTGTTTTTAAAATATCTTATCTAAAGCATAAAAATATGTTCAAAAGTTTGTGGTCAGTAAAACATTTAAGAAATGAATACTTTTATTTAGAAACGATGCATTAAATTAATCAAAAGTAACAGTAAAGGCATTTTAAAGAGTCAAAACATTAGCTTGGGCATGACAAGAATAAACAATATTTCTAATAACTTGGTCTAAATCTGGTCTAAAAGGTGGTTCTCCACCTTTCTGCCTCTGGAGTGAATTTGCTCTGCTGCATTATGTTTAATCAACCCAAAGCAAAGCACTTCCCCAAGCACCTGTTTTGTAGTTAATCCATGACCTCGAACAACCGATAATGTGTTGATTAGGTGCCTCGTTTGAGTTTGGTGAGGGGGTCTGGAGGAAGTGAGGGATCGTGAGAGATTAGAAACTATCAAAATGGCATGCAGATGCCACACAGAATTGCAAAAGGGATTCATCTCCAAGGTACGGTCAATTTTAGAGCCCTCATTAAAGTGTCAGTAATTTGAACAAGATCTTGGGTTAATGAGGGTTATGATCCACTTTGCCTGCTTTTCTAAAGAGACAGGGAATATGAGGGTGCGCACTGATTATCATTCAGGCTGGACTCCCTTTGGAGAAAACGGCCAAGACACAGAGAGGGACACAGAGAGAGGAGAAGAGAGACAAAAGGAATGAAGTTAAGAAACTCATCCATATGAGGACATCTAAGGAAGCAAATGAGTCAAGGTCACACTAAAGTCAGTTACAAACATTCAGTTTTTCATGAAATATCAGGTTTCTCCTGAAATACGTATCCATGATGATTAAGTCTATAAGATATGATAGTAATGTAAGCTTTGGCTATGTTTGTCATGTTAACAACAAAATCAAGTCTTATTAGGCTTGCCCCAACTCCCAAGAAGGTCAGCAAACTGTACAAACTGATTTTTTCGGTGTAAAATTCAAAGACACTAAAGCTTTACATTTAAAACCTAAATTTCACTGCTAGAACTAGGAAGATGCAAAATATCGGTTCAATATATTTAACAAGCCAATATTAAAGATTTTTTTTACATTTATCATTAGTGGACAATAACGGATCCTCATTTTTACTTTTTGACCTATGGACAAATAAAAAAAAAATCTAATAATAAAAAAGAAAAGAAAAACACTGTTAAATGCAATCTTCAGCCAATCACTAAACTAATATCGGGTTCATATTGTACTTTATAATGTGGTAATACCTATAAAAATACATTTCAAAGCAGTACAGAATATTTTGCAATTATTTTAGGTATTAACCATAAAATAAACAATTATCAACTTTTCTGTACTAAGCAAAACTGAAATATCGGTGCATATCTAGTTACAGTTAAATGCATTGAGTTTAGGTTATTTAGCAACCATTAACATTGATATTACATCTGAAAATAACAAAATATATATTTTCATGTATGTCAAACTCATAACTTACAAATTTACATTGTTATCATCATTACTTTATTAAACGGGTGCAAACTCGTCAGGGATGAAAAAGGTGACAAACTTAACAAATTTTTTTTCAGAAAAAATAAGTCAAAAGTCAGTTTGAAATAAGATATGTATGTTGCTGCTGTATGTTGGCATGTTGGTTAAGGCTATTAGTGCTGCCATAATTTTTTTTAATTTTAAAAGTAACCAGTAGTTAACTCTATTCCATTTTGGCTAAACTGATAAAACTATGTATAGAAAATATGCTAGCATTTGTGCACATTCCAAGAGGGCCTACTAATATCTACACTGAAGCTAATCAAAAATACCATAGATCTGGATATTACTATACTTTCAGCAAGGCCTTGCGCCTGAAGATGTGAAAAGAGAAGTGAGATTTTTCAGTTGACAGAAGGAATCCAACACATTTTAGAAATGATTGAGATGAGATGATGGTGTGTGTACAGTAGCTTTCCATAAACTTAGTGTTGGAAATGAAGAGTTTTGGTACTACTGAAATTTTGAACAGTTTACTTACATCTCCAGAACCGTCTTCAGTTGTTCTAGTTTGGATTTCTTCTCCTCAATCTCACAATCATTATGTAGGACCAGTTCTGCCAACAGCTGACGAGCAATATCCAGCACTTCCTGTAAAACATCAAATAAAGTGTTCAGGTTTTTATATTGATGAACAAATCACAACTGCACATTGTCACAGATGGGATCAAAAAGGTCAATGCTTTAGCCAACCCTCCACATGGTTAATTTTCACACAAAACCCCAGAGAGTGTCATGACATGCCGATGAGTCTTAAGGCTGCAGCATTCCAAACATCACACAACATGTGGCTTAAAAAAGAAAGCTCAATCCTGTTTGACCTTTGACCTGTGGTCCAAATTCATGGCCTTATACAAAGGAAATCATAGGAGGGCTGGAGGCATGCCCGTTATAAAACTGAAATATTATGTTGGTCCTTGCATCTACAGAACAAGTAGCACTTGTCATAAAAATAAATTAACCACATAGATCACTTGTACTTCAAAACAGACCCACCTGGAGCTGTTTTGGTTTCTTCAGCTTGAGTTTTCCAGACTTATAGCCACCATATTTCTCAAACAATTCAAAAAACCTGAGAGAAATAGAATCAGACATAATCAGCAGATAAAATACTACAATCATAAATAAAA
This sequence comes from Enteromius mattozi, assembly GCA_032359235.1. Taxonomy (NCBI): domain Eukaryota; kingdom Metazoa; phylum Chordata; class Actinopteri; order Cypriniformes; family Cyprinidae; genus Enteromius; species Enteromius mattozi. Next base: position 8,278,686 of record JAUMHE010000085.1, on the reverse strand, counting down.
TACAATCATTGATACAACTTTGACCCTGCCATGATGTGACAATCACTTTATAAATGCAGGAATGAGTCCTCTAAATTACCAATAAATTCAATTCAGTTTAATTCACTGTAATGTAATTCATTTGCATTACAAAATGAAAGCATTCAGATTAAAAGTGATGCCAATATGTAGCTGCAGTGTGAAAGCAGCCTGTTAGAATTCGTCACTTACAGGGCGTTCCTGACCTCCATCTTCATCTTCTGTTTGGGCGTACGGTCACCATGGCGAATTACAGCAATAACACAACGCAGCTCCATCCTTCAGACAAGAGACGACATGTTTAAAAGCAACAACACACATAGTAAGAATTTAATTCTACCTCATTGGTTTTAATAATCCTAAATCCACAATAAAAACTTTGAGATATAAATTTATCCTTAGGACAAGAATGGTACACCCACATGGTTCCTGAGGTAGTGGGGACAATAGGGATGTCCTCTGCTTCCATAGGGATCGACCAGGGAATGTGGAGTTGAGGAGCCAGCTCTCGCATCACCATGTTCCTGAAGGAAAGACATTAAATGTGAGCTGAAATATCTAGAAATTACCTTATACGACAGGAATGAAACCACTGACACCATTGCTTTCTATAGAGCTGCACTGTAGTTGAACTGAGTTCACTTTATAACTAATGAACTTTGCGGCATTCACCCTGCTAAAGATCTAAACTGAATCAAAACTGGACTAAGCTGAACTGGATAATGAAACAATTGTCTTTTTAGAGCAGCTTTAGAACAGAAACTGCATTAGTTTCATAATTAAAGAACTTTGTTACGTTAATGCTATTATTTTCTTGTTTATTACTGCTAAGCGGATTTAAAACCATCTGAATTGCATAAGGCGCTATATATATTTTAAAAACTTGCTGTTTTGCTGGTCTTTACTGGCTCAAACTGCCCAGTATTTTGCAGGTTTAGCTTGGTGGTCAGTTGAAAAGTTCCCAAAACCACTATAAAACCAGTTAACCAATCAGCCTTAACAGGCTAGGAGACCAGTAAGCCAGTTTAGACTAGTTTACTAGTAAACCAGTTTAAATTGGTAAAAGATTAGATTTTTTTTAGGTATAGATGTTTTTTAAATTCAAAGCTTCGATTAAACAGAAATAAAATGTAAAAAATTAAAAAGTGTTAGTTTAGTGTATTTTTTTTTTAATTTTAAAGAAATGGAAAAATTATCTGACAATACATCCCCCCCCCCCACAAAAAATAATAATAATGTGGATATTTCCAATAACAAATACTAATTTCACAAACAATTACAAAGAAACAACAAGTAACCAATTTAGTAAAATATAATATTTTGATGTATAAGACCCCAAAAATCTTAATTTCATTTACAAATTTGGGGAAAAAATTGTGTGTTATGTAGTTTTAAATTGTAAAAATTGTGTAAAGATGAGATTTTTTCACAGAAAAGACAGCAACCCGGCCTCACCTACCCCAGGACTTTGGCACAATCATCATAGTACTTCATGGAGTTCTTTACAAAGCTGAAGCCATTGACATCACAAACGAAAGAGTGACCGTTTGCTCGAAGGAGGTCAAAACCACAGACTGTTTGCTGGTTTGGCAAGACATTATGAGACAAAAAAAAAAAACATTTTCATTATCACTCATAACCTACAGCTACTGACAAAACAGTTTTTCTTTGGCAAGACTCACCTTAAATGCAAGACACACTTTTCTGGCCACAAGCTTCTCCATTGCGGTGAGCATCACAGGATAGCGGATCTCCTTCCCCTCACTGTCTCTCTCCACTTTCCCATCCAGAGCAGGAGACTTACGGGCTTCGGCATGAGCGTAATCAGGTCCGACTGTGTAAACCTACAACATCCATCAACAATAAACAAACAACCTGGCCACCACAAACACTAGTGTCTTGGCACGAAAAAACAGGTTTACCTTAACATCAGTGCCATCTGTGGCCATGAACTCCTCGTAGATGTAAGATCCAGTCTTACGAACGGTGCTTTCAGGAGAATACACACTGCTCCGACTGCCGATCTACAGAGAGGATGATTTGAGCTCCACACCAAACACATCTAAACTTATTAGCAGTTATCAGTGCTGTACCTTTCTGAAGAGACGCTGGCTACCGCCGCCGGCAGAGGTTGGGTAATAGATGTAGACATTATGGTCCTCGGCAGAGACGGGCTTCTCCACAAATGGTTTGTGAAACACTTCCCCGTTCACTTCCACATGGTCCTCACTCTCCACCAGGTTACATTCTGATGTCGCAAAGTCAAAATGTCACAATCTTTCGCAATACAGAGTATTTATGCACACACTGTGAGGAACTTAAAATGCACAGTTCATCCAAAAAAATACAACACAAGGGAAAGTATATATTTTTAAAACTTTATTTTCAAAGAAAAATTCTTCTAAATTATGACCAAAATAATAATCTTTACCTTCTGGTCTGTCGGGGTCCCGGTTTAACACTGCATAGCGTGGAAGGTCAATGCCCTCTTCCTGCAGAATCCTGTACACTTCCCTCCTAAAGCCATGAGCATATACTGTCTGTCCCAGTCAACTCTCAAAACAATGTTTACATGTCAAGAATATTTCAAAGAATGATTAACCACACCTGTCTTGAATAAAATACTGCATATTGAGGTCGTTGATAAGTAGGGGGTTTCTTAGTTTGGCATAACTTACTGCTTTGTCAAGGGGAAATCCTTCAAAATAAGAAAAGAAATATTGTATCCTTTTGCAAGAGTTAGCATCCAATTTTTGAGTTGTCAGTTTTTGACTTTTTTTTTTTTTTAAAGGCTGTATTTATTTATTAAAATTAATATTACAATTGTGAAAAATTACTACAATTTAAAAGATTTGCTTTCTTTTTTATTAGATTATTAAATGTGATTGATTTCTGTTTTGAAAGCAGCTCTAATAATAGACAATATGGCAAGCTGATTGTGTGTGACACTGTGTGATGTCAGATACCTTTGGAATGGAAGGAAATGAGGCAGTCACACAACGGCCACTTCTCCACCGGTTCACTGAGTATAACCTCCTCTGGAAAAATGACCACAGTGATGTACTCAAACTTACAGAGCCTCTCCAGAATCTCAGTCATTGGTTTGGATTTCGATTTCTTCATCATGGAGCAGATCCCCACCACAACCTGGCGTTCTGACTAATAGGAGAAGATATCACCTGAGCATCAGTTACACATTTAAAAAAAAAAAAAGCTTGCTTAAACAATTTTCTGTACCTGATCCTGATCCTCATCCTCCTCCTCCTCGTAATGTCCTGAGATGTTCCTCATGTCAGTGTCATCCAGCTCTCTGCTTTCTCCACCGTCGCTTCCAATCAGGAACCGGGGAATTTCACTGTTGCACATCCCCTGTCCGCTTGACTTCGACATTTCTGTCGAGTCTCTGTCAAACAGCCAAATTCCCAGCACACCATCTCGTGCTGAAGCTCAGTGGTGGAAACATTAGACAGACGAGGTGCATAATCCAGTCAGATAAGGGTCCAGAAGTGACTTAATGCCGAAGTTGTCTTAGAAAATGACGGTGTTCAATCCTTAAGATTTGGTGTCATCCTACCAAACCCAGGGACATGTTGTGAGTTAATCCTGATCAGTTTCTCTCAGAAAATCCATTCCTTTTCTTATCTGCAATAAACAGCCAACAGACAATATATGAGAAACTAATACTTTGTAATACTTTGTAAGCATGCATTAAATTGATCAAAACGTGACAGTACAGACATTTATACATTTAAATGCTGTTATTTCAAAGAGTATTGCTTATATATAAATATTGTTTCTTCCGCAGCAAATCAGCATATTAGAATAATTTCTGAAGGAAAAACTGGAAGTAATGATGCCGAGAATTCAGCTTTACAACCACAGGAATAAATTAATAATTTAAATATATTTTACAATTGTAAACAGAAATGCAATTTATTTTATATTGCAAAAATATTACACAATAATACAGCTTATACTGTATTTTTGATCAAATAAATGCAGCCTTAGTGAGCATAGGAAACTTCTTTATTATAAATAAATAACATTTGAACCGTAATGTAAAATTATACAAACAGTGTAAAAATATCATAATGTATTCATGGAGCATTATTAAACACCTTGGTAGTTTTACTTGTAAAAATTAATTAAAATATATAAACATAAAAGCTTTCATTGGTTTAGGTTAATGATAATTCATAGATTATTAATGTGAATTGTTTATTTTCTTTTAATGTGAATAAAGACTTGTTAATTTCCAACACATAACTAGCATATGCTCAACTTACATTAACAATAGTTACTTATTGCTGGGGGGAAAATTCTATTCATTATTTAATAACAGCTATCGCATTAACTTTGTTATGTTTGCATGCATCGATATATAACCTTATTCTAAAGTGCTAACACTTTTTTGTACCACATTTATTCATTAAAACAATGCAAATTATACTAATAAAAATTCTGCAACATTTTAACAAGTCTTCCAGTTAGGCTTGGCGTCCATTTTCCAGAGTTACACCATGTTTTCCAATATGCTGACTGCAAGGGAAAGCATGCACTGTTGGATATATATGCTGTTCCATATCACATTTCCATACCCATGCTGATAGAGGTCATGCTAGCTATGCCTCTAAACAAACACTGCACTGCTGCTTAATCCAAACCATCCCGGGTCTACTTTTTAACACAATCTATAACCCAGATATAGAATCAATGTGTTCATCCGATATGTTTCACGGTCTGTAAGAAAACTACAAACTGTTAGTATGTAATCAAGGGCCCAATAATAGCCACGGGCCCCTGGCAGAGGTGAATCTGGGGGAGGGGTGAGACTTGGATTAAATGCTGAGGTCTACGGCTTCCAAAGATAACTCATCACGCTGTGGATGTGTTGACAGGGAACATTAAGTTGAGAGGAAGCCATCTGCAGCGACCCAGGGTCAGCAAAAACACACACATGGATAAACAAACTCATAAATAAATGCTACTATCACTTACAAAAAGCCACAAACCAACCAGAGTCCAATATCCTTGCAAGATAATATGAAGATATAAGTCTTTCGAGGGCACTCGAAGTAAGTGTCTTAACTCACACTAATCAGAAACTTATTGCCTTCTTCTGCAGGGCCTCTCCTGTGTTGTGCAATCTTGATTTTGTGTTAAACAAACATGTCAAACAAGTATGTAACATTTAACATGCACTATGTAAATGTCTGTATGTGTTTATCCATTTTTCAGCCTTAAGTGGACAAATTCCATTATGTTTATGTCTATACAGCCTTGTTAAAGGTGAAGCAATTTCTGGAACTGCAAAGAAAAAAACAAAAAAAACCCCTTTTTTTAAACATGCCCTTATCTGCTATTGGTCGAGAAAAAAAAAGAAAGAAAGATAGCTCCTCCCTAAACTCATTGGTTGAGCCGACATTGCTGGGCTGGAATTTTAGTGCCACTTTCTGACTCAGTTTTAAAATTGAAAGCATTTATTTATTCTGTGTTGCATAAAAGTAAAAGATTTTGATTTTCTTTTTTTTCCCTGTAGAAAAACTGTTTTTGTCCATACAATGAAAGTCAATGGAGTTCAAAGTTGTGTGAGCCCACCGACTTTCACCGTATCGGCAAAAACAGCTTTTCCACAGAAGTAAGTCAAGTAGACCATGTCAAATTTACCATGATGACTCAATGGTGACGACTTTTTTTGGATTAACTTGTCTTTGTTTCCAAATCAACAAAATGGACAGCCAATTTCCATCTGACATCATAGGAAACAAATCAGAGTCCAGGACATATCAACAACATGCCAACATGATCCTGTGGTGATGAATCTAGCAGTCCAGCAGCTTCCAACAGAGAGAGCCAACAACCTTTGAGATCATATCCTGTGAAGTGCTTTTATTATGATTGGGAGGACAGCCACTATTTAACAGGTTATTTCTGTCATAAAAATTATCATTAAGATAAAGAGGATAAGAGCAGCACTGCAACTGCTTTATTGAGATAATACAACCAAGTTATTTTCTAATATTTTTTTATTTATTTTTTTTAAGTTGTGTGTTGGTTTGCTTTTGCTTGTTCATTTTTTTGGACAGAAATATGCCAATTGTCAAAGATTTCAGCAAATAAAACCAAATTGTTAAACATCATTAAAAAGCAATTATTTATTTATTGATTTTTTAACAATATGATTAATCTAAAAGACTTTGGCAAACAACATTTTAAAGAATAAAATGATTTCTTTAAAGATCTAAATCTTTTGGTGTGTATTCTTGATTTTATTTTTATATTATTTATATTTCAACATTTTGAAAAATGTAATTTATATATTTATTTAAAATTATGTTTTAGTTTTTAGCATCTCGTTGACAATAAAATAAATGTCAAGGACTTAAGCAAACCAAAGCATATTATTCAACATTTTCAAGAATATGTATATATTCTTGAAAATGTTGAAAAATATGCTCCTACTGTATATACACATAAGCTATTTATTTATTTATTAAAAGTTATCAACTTGTTCAAAAAGTATTTAATTGTTCATCATGCAAGTCAACTGCAAGAAAGTGCAATTATGAAAGTGAATGCTTTAAGGTAATTATTAATAATTACACAATAATTAATTAATAATATACACAGCAATAAAACTGAGACATAATCAAAAGAGCTTGCCATTGCAGAATATGAATCTTGCTAAACTGGTCCAAAAATGGTAAATAATTAACTAGAAAGCTAATAATCACCAGTCTATAGTAAAAATCGTTACTATACCATTATACTGCTAAATTAAAAAAATAATAAAAATAAAAAGCTAAAGGTTGAAAGTTGAATCAAACTAGTAATATATGGTAAAAAGCCTGTCCACTGAAAAAATAAAAGTTTTTTTCTTTTTTGTGTTGTGTGCACAACCCTTTAAGTGCTTCTTTGTCCCTCAATTTTGAGAGATGTAAACACTGTAGGCCACTTTTCAGCATGCAACTGGGACATACCAACCTCACAAACTAACCATAATGATTAAACATGTACTGCAAGTAGAGCATGATCTACTGAAAATGTGTCAGACTGTGAAGAGTCACATCTACGGCTGTCACATCTATACTGCCTTAAAAGTAGTTACTAGAGGTCAGGACACACAGAGCCCAAACGCCAGGCTGCTGGATGATGGACGAACAGAAGTCGAGCAGGAATGCAGTGCACTGCAACTCAGCTCTTATGCATCTTTTTCTGTTTAATAAAACACAATGACCACTAAATAGGGAAGACAAATTTGAGCTACAGGCAGAAAGCGCTATATTAAATTGCGCAAAACATTATGAATACAACATCCTCCTCTCATCGCATCGCATCTTCAGGCGATTCAGTCAAACAAACCATCACTCAACCGACTTCATTTAAACTCACGCAGCGAACTAAGTCTACAAACGCAAACTTTATAAAGCGATATCTGATACACAGAAGTGACTGCGACACGTCACGCTTCGTACTGCAGGATACTCACTTGTTGAAAGAGTAACTCAGTCTCGAACAAAGTTTAACTTCCTCATCTGCTGTCAGAATGAAACTGGAGCTCCGCGTGAACTTACCTTCACTAAACATTTGACCAGCGCTGTCTTTCGTGCTCCGTGATGAGGAAACTACACACAGACGACTGCCACCTACAGGACGGGCGAAACAACACAGCCTGACCACTGGCATATTTAATGAGGAGTTCAACACCTAAAATAAAATGTGTTTTAGATTTTGCATTACATTTTATACATCACAGTTTTATGGTCTATATAGCGAGAACACACAACAAGGGATATAAACACATATGCAATTTGGTGTATTTGTTATTTATATGGCCAAACAGAAGGATGAAATTCTGAGTTTGTATTATAAATATATATAACACTATTAGCAGACTATAAGCATATAAATGAATATAAATGCATATAAATATCAATTGTCACTATATATCTCAAGATATAATTACAATTAAATGCTTAAGGCAAATCAATATAATGATGATTGAAAGATGTACAAAAACAGTCTTCATATATTGATGCTTACGCAAAAAATAAGTAAATAAATAATAGATAATCAAATATAATAAATTAAAAGAACAGTTCACCCAAAAATTTAAATTCTGCCGTTATTTACTTACCCTGAAGTTATTGCAAACCTATATGGTTTTCTATTTTTGTTAAACTAAGAAGATATTTTAAAGAATACACTGTAAAAAAAAAAAAAAAAACCCGTAAAATTTACGGTAAAAAACCAGCAGCTGTGGTTGCCAGTATAAAACCGTAAAAAATACGGTATATTTTTTGTTTTACAGTTTTATGTTAAATTTACAGTAAAATACCGTAATTTCTAATGAACCGTAATAACTGATACAATGGTAATATACCAACATATAAAAGTAGAGAAATCTATTTTGTACCTTTGAAATACACTGATAACTACCAAATGATGGTGGTGATGAGAAAGTCATTTAATGAACCAAAGCTCATCAAAAGGAGCTTTTAAATAGAAGGTGCTCAGTGTTATCCACACAAACACTAAACACCATCATGGTAAGAATTATTAAACTGAAATGTGCATGAAATGTTCCTTTAATAACATTACATGTAACGTACAACCCTAATAAACATAACTGATACAAAAAAACAAAGAAGAAACATAGTTATTTCAAAGAAAAAACATGAAATTCAAGCAAAATTTTAAATGTAATGCAGGGAATTCTGGGAATGTCAGTTTACGGTGTTTCCCTGTAAATTTAACAGGAATTTACAGGTTTTTACTGTAGCATTTTCACAGTTTTTTACCGTTAAAATTACGGCCATTTTTTACAGTGAAGGGATAACCTATAAGTTGATGGTTAATAAAAGTTAATCAAAATTATCAATTAATATCAATACATATTATTAAGTATCAAACAGAAGGCAGGTTTTTCATTCAGTTATGATAATGTTGACAATTTTTAGAGGTTTTAAAAGTTAAGGTATCACATTTGATACAGTAGGCTTTACACAGTAGATTAATATTGCAGTTAATCTGACATATGAACTGTCAAGTGGTCAGAAAAGTAAAATATGTTGAGGGTCAGTCCCACAATTAACATTACCATATACTCCAATTATGGATTTTACTATAAAACTGAGCTACTAGGCACCATTCTCATAAAATATATTGTAGCTATTGTGGTTTCTCATGAAAATTTATTGTTATTGTTGGTGCATGGTGAATTGAATGATGGTCTTTTACAAAAAGTATTATTTTCACTCTATGCCCAGTTTGTAAACCCATTTTGTTCATCTTATATGAATCTATTATAAATACATGGGAGGTTGTTCTGTACACTCTAAAAATGGCTGGGTTGAGTGTCTTGGGTCATTTTGTTGGGTTATTTTATTACATTTTAAACACTTGTTGGGTGGTTTAAATTTTCCAGATGTTGGGTTGCAGTGCAGGGTTGTTTCAGGCCAGCGCTGAGGTATTTAACGACCCTCGCGCGCTGAAGATTTAAATCGCTTCCCTAACCGTCATTTTGAAAGGACGTCGGAGCAAAGCCACTGGTTTCAACCATTTTAAGGTAAGTTTCTATAATGTTTTCGTTATTAATCATTAAAAATTGACATAATTATAACTTCGCGGCAACAATATTGTTAATTTCTGCAGGCCATCTTTAACAATTACGTTAAACGACGAACAGTTTACCTCAGACGACCATGGCTAACGTAACGTTACATGTACTCGCATAGGCCTAGACGTGTTAAGGTATGTGAGACGACAGATTAATATAGTTTTATTAAGTATCAGACCGTCACGGAAGACTGAAATATGTGAATATTTGTAATAGAGGAAAGACTCGTTTCTGTCACTGAAAAGCGAATATAACAAAGTGAGTCAAATGAGTTAAAATATGTGAATAACGTTACGACTTTCTGCTCTAATGTAAACACCTGCAATTGTTCATATCGACATGTAAATACCATACTAATAATTACGTACAATGTCGTTGGACCACAGGTCTAAAAGAACCGACGATCCGGTTCAATTAAACCGATTCATCAATTTTTGAACAAAGTGATTCCCGGGAAGGAATCGGTTTGACGTCTCAAAGTGCGCGCACGCACAGCGGTAGTGAGGTATTTTTATGTTTGTGTGGTTTTTAAAGTCTTTTTACATACGTAAATAAAGGTTTTTGGTAAGTAATATAATTCAAAATGTCTTTTTTTACTTGTCAGAAAAGCACATGGATATATTTGTGAGCGAAAAACTCATCGAGTGGACGCTTACCGAGACAATAAACGGTACGTTTTCAAACTTTTGCATTACCATTTACGTTTTCTCTTTCGTGAACTCACAGTGCCACATTTCAAATGGAAAAGCAACTGTATTTTCCATGTCTTACAAGTAATGAGTCTGTCACATTTAATTTGCAATATCAATTACCATATCCGTTTTTTCACTCTCTCTGCGTTGTGTATGTAATATGCCAAAACCCAAATAAAAACTGCAATACCTTTAGCATTTGAATTTCCGATGCCTTACACGGAAACCTGTCAATCCTGTCAATGCCCCATAGTATGGTCCCACCCCTTACACAAAATGACACAAATTCAATTGCTAACTGCGATTTTGAGTTATGGAAGGTTGCATGTGCGACACAGTGAAAAAGCAGATGCGGTAATTAATAGTGCCCGATGTACTTGTTCTTATGATGCATCTGCGCTAACATTAGTCTCGTTCTTATTCTGAGGTTATCATATCCAGATCAGATGGTCACTGCAGTCACCAGATCCAGTCTGTATCCAGAACAGACTGTGGATCATCACCTTCTGAATGTCAGCGGAGACCAGGACACCTAGATGATCCCCAGAGACTGATCCCCAGTGAAGACCACGTTACCTCGATGGCCAGATGAGTCCTCTGCTCAATCAGACTCTGCTACAGCCTGAAACTGAACTGCTGGTTCATCTGATCAGAGGAGAACTGGCCTGTTTTTTTGTTTTTTTACCATTTCTGTCTGTTCCTTACCACTGTCACCTCTGGCTTGCTTAGTTGGGGACACTTAATTTACAGCAATATCATCAACATGAAAGCACAGATACTATTTGAGCTGAACGATAAAAAATTTAATCAATGATGAACTGACTTTAACTGAAAATTGAGTGTTTACTGTGGTCCTTTTGCATTATTACACAATATTTTCCTATTTAACACTGTAAAACTACTTTGATGCTGTGGATTATGTCACAGTTTGTCACGTGGAAAACACAATTGAAAAGACCTTTGCTTCAATGCTTTTTAAGTGTTTGATGATATTTCACCCAAAACTGAAAATTCTGTCATTAATTACTCAGCCTGGTCTGAAAGCGCTCGGATTTGTGTTCTGAAGATAAATGAAGGTCTTATTGGTTTGTAACGACATGAGGGTGAGGAATTAATGACAGAATTTTCATTTCTAGGTGAACTATGCCTTTAACTATCCTAAGCAGTGCACATCTACCTAGTCTTTATAAATTTTAAGTAATCTTTGATTTTGTATGATTTTGCATTGTTTCTTTAAATTTTAATTGTCAGTGTCATTTCACTGTGTATTTAAATAGTTTAACAGTTAAATGAACACGTTATTTAGAACTACATTTGCAGGGCGTCCTGTCAGAGGAGAACTGGCCCCAACTAAGTGGGGTTTCTCCCAAGGTTTTTTCTCGGATGGGGTTTTGGTTCCTTGCCGCTGTCGCCTCTGGCTTTCTTAGTTGGGGGCACCTAAATTCTAGAGATTATCGTCGCTTTGATTACAGAGACCGTCTCTGCATTTAATAAATAAATGGTTTAATCTCGTCATTACACTTTACCATCACTCTGTTCTCCTATTTGATAATGTTCAGTGCTTTGCTACAATCTGTATTAAAAGCGTTATATAAATAAAAGTGATTGATTGATTGATTGAACTAATTTATTGCAACTGCACTTTTGTGATTTTGCATTTTCAATGAAATAAATTAAAGAAAATGGCTTGTTGTTTTTCATTGGGACAAATGTCAACACATTTGTGAATAAATCACCTGCATTCCAATTTTTTTATTAATCCATGATTGTCATGTTAAGCATAGGCTAATTATGAGAATAACCCAGAAAGCAAAAATGCAAACACATAAATGGTAAAAACCCCGCCTGCTGGGTTAAAATGTGTAAACCAATGTACTGTGTTAATGTACAGCATAAATGTCCATAAAACAAATATCATCTACATATTATTATTAAATAAATAATTACAAAATTAATTTAAAAAAATCAACAACAGTAAAATAATCAATTAATAAAATAACTGTAAATGTTAAGCAATTAGCTTAGGAATAAGTTATCTAAAAATAAATAAGAAAATACAATTTCTAGACTTTAAATTTTAAAAAATAACCTCTCTGTAACCCGTCAGTTGGTCACTGAGTGCTTATATACAGCAGTAGGGGCCCGTGGCTGTGACATCTCCATAATGCCTCCATTCATTTAAATGAAGCCCAGTAAAAAAGACTGCTTTTCCCCCTCAACGGACGCTGAAAAGCTGTGTCAATACCATGTTGAGCAGGCCAAATGGGAAGTGAGTCAAAGCAAGCTTGTTCAAATCCAGGCCCTGCGTCATATATGGGGGCGAGTGATGAGAGTTTGGGTTCGAGACCTGCGCTGGGGTCAAAGAGGGCAATCGGTTATGTGTGACTCACTGCAGCATCTATACAAAACTGATCACATGTCATTCGGTTCGCCAAAAAATACAGAGAAAAAAATCTGTGCTGGATCATGTACGTTTGTTTCCAGTCAACACACACACAGAATAATTAATCATTTTAAATACGATCTTGCTTTTAAAGCTTAAGATGTCAAGAGATGTCAGAACACCGATGACTATGAATCAAGCATTACATGGTCTCTAAACATTTCATAGGTAGACAGGCCAAATTAAGACATGAAGCAGACATCAAGTGTATTTATGTGCACTATGAATCACATTTCCATTTGACATTTGCCAGAAGCTAAATGTAAAGACAGGCCGGCTCAAAACACTGGCACAAAAGAGGAAAGAAATTTGACATTTTAGGTGTGGCTATTGGTCAAGGTCTAATATTATCATTTGTGACATGATTCAAATATGACCAATTTGGGGCTATTAGTGCACTTCATCTCTTACACTGTGCCCTTTTCTGAGTGCTGGACCTCCATTATATGTCAAGCGATCATCAAGGAACATCTTGATCATTAATGTCAAGGGCAATCAAGTATGACTCACGAATTGACTCGAATCTTTAACCATATCATTAATTTTGAGGCAATTTGTCTCTTTTTTGTCACATACTTATGTGACAGAGAGGTTCTGAGCCATATTTCAGTCATTTATGAACATTAGCCACTAAAAATGTTTCTATCCAATGACAAAAAATGAAAAATGAAGCATCAGCAGTCCTTGCTTGAAATTTGTCACTTTAAAGAAAACACTACTGTTTTCCATTCCATCCAAATGCTGGTCTGAAAAATGAGCAATCCAGCACGTTCACTCTGATGAATACGTGTTTCTCGTTTTCATTTTAGAGAGGAACTTGAGCAAACATTGCGATTTGCAGGACTCCTGCTGTGAACAATGAAATACTGTGTCATGAAGGTTTGAATGACATCTCTCTCAGCTTTAAAGGTCAGTTCATCTTCAAGTTATGTTCTGAGACCAACTGAATCAGAATCATGAGGAATTCTTGTATCTCCACGTATATTTAAATTCTATAATGTAGAATTGTATATTACAATTTACAATTTATATTAATTTTACATTATTACATCTTGTACACATCTTAATAAACATCAATGTGGGAAAATATTTTTGTGGAAATCATGATATATTTTTCAAGGTTTTCTGATGAATAGAAAATATTTATTTATTTATGATGATTATTTCATTATTATTATTAGATAATGATTATTGTCTTTACTGCCACTTATGATCAATTTAATGTGTCCATTCTGAATTTTTTTTTCTTTTTTTACAATTTTGAATGTTAGTGTATCACTGTTTCAATAAAATACTAATATTTTACAATATTACAGTTTTACAACTCTTTTTTTGGATCAAATAAGCCTCATTGTGGAGTATAAAAGATTGAACATAAAATATTTATTTTAACAACATTTAAAAACCTTAACTATTACGAACATTTGACCTGTAGTCAGTAAATTTCCTTTTACATATAATTATTAAGCAATAATTATATTTAAGAGGATTTAAACCTGCAGTACAACACATATACTATTGATATTGCTAGATGATGTAATCGCTTTACCGGCTCATGACTGTTAACTAGTACCCAGGGAGATGTAAAATCCTGGCCCTAATGAACTCACCCCATCCTCCACCTCATTCAAACTCCTCACCTGAACTGTTATAAACTAAGTATGTTCTAAAGTTCAGCTTTTTACCGTTAAGTGCAGACAATACCAGCAATTCACTGACTTCTTGGTATATTTTGAAATATTCCTCAATGGTCACTCATAAGACTTCGAAGGTTGTTAGTTTGATTCATAACGTACACACTAGAGCAAAAATGTCCTAGTATGAGAATTAACAAGCACAGCTTGTGTGACCAGACACAATATGTTTTCATTTGGGCCTTTCTGAGTCGTTTGGTTTTCCTTGTAATTAAATTGCTGTTTAACACACATGGTTTATAGTTCACACATGTGAATATATTGCAGGTTTTGTTTATGTTGCATGTGTAACAAGGTGTACCAAGTCTTCGCAGATATATCTGTAGACAGTAACATTTACTAGAACAACCTAAATGGTTAAGTCTGCAGAAAAGGGCAGAAAAAAATATTTTGTACTGAATCTCTGCTCTATTTAATGTCTGAAATGTTGGCCGTTGCAGAGTTTACACATAATTATCCAGTCTTATCACACTTCCTGTGACACATTCCTTGCACTGAAGTGACTGGGCTCATGGGTTTAAAACAATATAATTTCTCCTTTCCTGACCATATATAACCTAAGTAAGGGTGATGGATTCCATCCAGTTGTTTTACTGAATTCGATAGCAGGCAAGTTGAGTTGCATAGCCAAGCTAATCAACTTGTTTGGGTCAAGGATATTTACCGCCTATTGGGCAAAGCAAGTTTCTTCACATACTGTATAAGTCTTAAAGGTGTATTTCACACTTCAAAAACGTGCGGAAAAGCAGCTTCTGTTGGTGAGTCATCACTTTAAAGCTTGAACTGTGAAATTCCAGCACCATCAGATGTAGACTGATATTTAGTTGAGAGATTCTTGCGAGATTCACCAGCGTCTCTAAATATACCACACCAAAGGCCCACAATAGAGCTATAAAACCTGTACTACACAGGAAACTGAAGCGCAGACCGATATTTCCACATAACTGACAAGTGACGCACAACAGATGATGAAGACTGATAAAATATGCACATTTCATGATATTCATTACACTAATTGTATGTAACCCGAAATAATAAAACAATGTCCCTTATGACCTCTTTTGGTGTTTTGTAGAGTTGAATTAAAAACCTAATCAAAAAGACCTAGGTAGAAAATATTAGTGATGTTAAAATACTGGTATTAAGGGAAAACTGGGGTGGGGTTGCTTTTTAATTTTTTTGTTGGTTATCTCTGATAAAGCCAATATAAAGACAAACCACCTAGCTGCAAAATAACATGAAATCAAAATGAAATGACAATACATTTTTCCTAGTTTTTATATACATATATTTTATACAAATAAAATATCTATGCATTATCATTCATCTAAACATCCCTGCAAATTCTTTTGAAAAACATGTCCGTAAAAATGCCCATAAAAATAAAAAAGTTATCCCCACTTTAACACATTTTGAGCTTTTAATGTATTTATAGAATCAATGATTGTGGGTAAAGTGGGCAAAAACATTACATTTTTGTGACAGCACCTTATTACAACTCATGTGTCAATCAACCCCGGCAACCTATCAACCTTAGTCTACCCTAAAGTTATGATTTGAACATTCAAAATGCCACTCAGTGGCACTCAGTAGTCCCCACTCCCACCTCTCTGCCTCCCTCTGCCCCTTTCTGTCTCTCTCTCCCACTCACTTTGCTAAACTTGTGCCCAATTTGAATTAGATCCCTTTCTGCTCCTGACTCACACAGGGAAGGCAAGCAGTCTTAAAACACAGGATTTTAGAAATTTCCCAGCCTACAGATTAATGCAGGACACAGGACATTGCAAAAAACTCATAAGACAAGCATAAAGGGACTCTACTAGTTTGGTAAGTTATTTTTTTTTTTAGTTAATTATAATATAATACATTAAATACATTATTAAATATATGTGTGGGCATCATATATTTTATTCATTCATTTAAAGTTTATAAAATTTTATTGGTTACATGTCTAGCACTTCTAGTGTTTTGTTATTTTAATATTATTATTTTATTAATTGTAATATTCAGAATTTATTAATTTATTATTTTTACTATTCAGTATTTATAAAGCATCACAATTCAATAATAATAAAATAATTCAACATTCAAATCAAACTGAATGAATGGATATATTTTATTAATATATTAATATATAACCAATATTATATTGGCATGCTAGGCTTTTAATTTTAGATAGAATCTACTCTGTTCTCATATTGGGAAAGTAATTGCACTGAAGTTTTGGTAACATGGGTGTTTGAGTAAGCAAATTGTTTCTTTTTGTATACAATTTCATGTTGCAGTTTGTTAATTTGCATTTTAAATATTAGTTATTCTCTATCTTTTCATCTTGGATGTAAAAATCTTCTGATAAGGCTGGGCAAGGTGTGTCATAGGTAAAGATAGCTTTCCAAAATGATTGCAAGTGTGCATACGAGTCGTAATTTGTGACCAAATGCATGCCTACAGATTACATGTAGTAGGTCCATGATTAACATGATGTACTTTCACTATACCATGTTAGAGTACTGGAGTTACCTGCCACTGTGTTGAATGTGGACAGTGTTCTGGTCCTGTGGCTCTCTTGGGGTTTTGGTGATTTAGGGCCTCCTGTGGAATACAGCAGAGTGTTTAAATTGGCTTTAATTCAGGTCTGCATCCATGAGCACAGACCACAGCAGGAACAGAACTCTGCTTATTGGCCTGTGCCTGATGGGAAGAGAACATACCACACTGGCTGAATGGAGATACTGTGGAAGCCCTCTCTCTACCTCTGCTTGACAAGACCAGAATATAGCTTTAGACATCAAGCTGCATTTGTTTAAACAGCATCTGAAAGGAACACGTGACTGGTCATTATAAAGAAGGCGGGACACAGTTCACAAGAAGCCAGCAGTAGGCAGATATGCTTTATAAAGAAAGAATTTGTATTCATATTAATTAAATGCAGTTGTAATCTTGAATGTAGAATGTAATCTTGTCCTCATGACAGAGGAGATCCTCCTTGACTTACCTCAGACAGCTGAGTTAACATATTTCCGTCTATCAAGTATATGTTGAATGTGTCGCTTTTCACCACACACAGCCTTTTTGAGTGTGTGTGGTGTGTGTGATGTAAAAACATTTTCTGCACAGAATCTATCAAAAACAGAATAAACAGCATTACATATAAAAATATTCATACTGTTTTTGTCTGAGAGCAGTGAAAGCACATTTAAGCTCTCGCTTAATTGTATAGGAAGTGGTCTTTTGTTCTTACTTCTGATCCTACTGGCATATAAACCAGTAAAACAGAAGTAAGTAAGGCATTAGAGGTGGGAGATAAAAAGCTACTTCAGGGCCGTGCCAGGATGGAGGTCTCCTACAGTCACTCAGTGCATTTAAAACAGCTTGATTCAGAAAACCTGAGCGAAAGCCAAGAGGGAATAATTTAAGCAAAGTAGTGAATGATGCACTGTGCTCATTATCAAACTGAACTTCACTATTTATACATCATAGAGGGAAATATTTTTTTCCCGAGCAGATTTCACAGTGAGCATCGATTAAAATTCAACTTACCAAGCCCAGAACATTTCCTGTGGCTCAAACAGTGAACTATTCTTCTTTAGAGGGAGACAGGGAGAAAGAGAGTGTACGTGTGAATGTTTAAATGGGAGAGTAAATTAATGATGTCATGTTTTCAATCTATTCCAAATTTCCACCAGGAGTACAGTAGCTCAGTCAGGCCATGTAAAGCCTCGGAAACGGGAAGAAACTCCTTTTGGAATGGCTTGAGTGATTTGCTCAGTCTAGTGTGCCCTACATGCCACACCTTTAGGGGTTCAACGGCTTGTTACTGGGCCAGTAGTCTTAAAGGGATTTTAAGTGGGGTGATTTTAACAGGGGTATTAGAAACAAAGTTGTGCCTTTAAAAGGAATAGTTCACCCAAATATGAAAATCCTGTCATCATTTACTCACCCTCAAGTTGTTTCAAATCTGTATGAATTTCTTTGTTCTGCCACAAAGTTTGTACCATGCAGGCTCTTTTGGGTCACCACTGACTCCCATAGATTTTTTTTCCTACCGGAAGTCAATAGGGACCCAAAACAGTCTGGTACAAACTTTTAAAAAATATCTTCCTTTGTTTTCATCAGAACAACGACAACAAAGTACATGATGACAGAATTTTCATTTTTGGATAAACTATTCCTTTACGGATACAACCCCTGAAGTATAACTTTTGCAGATTTCTTCTGATAACCTTTCTGACAGTTTTAGCTGCTTAGGCTTTAGTTCAATGCATTACTGTTGAATATAAATCAGTTGTGTGTTCGTAATATTTATATAATAATGTAAAGCATCTGCTCTTTTTCTAAGGTGAAACATGTCTTTGATTTGGCTTCTGCTGTATGCGTACATCCATGCCATTTCTGGCATGATCTTGTTTGGAGACATGGCTGGTAGGTCAACTTTTTAGATGAGCTAAGATTGATTGCTTTTAAGTGACAGAGAATTACAAAATAAAATTGTTTTACAGATCAGGACAGCCCCATTAGTGTGAGTATCCCCATGGAACCACCACTGCGTCCCCTGTTGGGGGGAAGCATGATTATACCTTGTTACTTCCAGGACAACACTGTCCAGGACCCTGGTGCCCCAACCACTGCCCCACTGTCCCACCGTATTAAGTGGAGCTACATCTTCAAGGGCAGAATATCTCTTATTCTTGTTGCCAGTGGGGGCGCGGTGCAGGTTGAGAAAGACTACGTGGACCGGGTTCATATGGTAAACTACCCCATGGTGCCAACTGACGCCACCATTGAGATCTCAGAACTCCACTCCAGTGACTCCGGTACCTACCGCTGTGAGGTCATGCAGGGTATTGAAGATAACTATGATTCTGTAGAAATGCATGTCCAAGGTAATGCACTTTCAAACTGTTCAGTTAAATAAGTACAATTATTAAAGATATAAATAACTGAAAGTCAGAATTAAATAAGTGGGTCAAATCTTTACAGGCATTGTGTTTCACTACCGAGCAATTTCTACCCGATATACCTTGACATTTGAGATGGCAAAGGCAGCCTGCATCCAGAACAGTGCTGTTATTGCAACTCCCGCACAGTTGCAAGCTGCCTATGATGATGGATACCATCAATGCGATGCTGGTTGGCTTTCAGACCAAACTGTGAGGTAATGTGAAAAGGTTAATATCTAATAACAACATGAATAAAAACTTACAAACATGGGTGGTCATAAGCAGGTGTATATGACGCAGTGAATACAATGGAAACTGTACTAAAACAGTTAAAAAACAATTAGTTAAGTTAAACTTTAAGATTCTATGCAATTCTCCACAGGTATCCCATTCATGAGCCAAGGGAGCCTTGCTATGGAGACAAAGAGAATTTCCCGGGGGTACGGACATATGGAGTCAGAGACATCAATGAGACCTACGACGTGTACTGCTTTGCAGAGAAAATGTCAGGTACCTCGGGCAGTGTTTTCAAACTGAAATGTAACTAGTTGGTGTATCTTTGCTGTGTTTTTACTTTATGGATTCTCCTCATCACCCAGGCAGTGTGTTCTACTCTATGTCTGTGGAGAAGTTCACCTTTGCAGAGGCTGAAGACCAGTGTGCAAAGTTGGGAGCCCAACTGGCCACCACAGGGCAACTCTACCTAGCATGGAAGGATGGTATGGATGTGTGCAACGCTGGCTGGCTAGCAGACAGGAGTGTGCGATACCCCATTAACATAGCTAGACCCCAGTGTGGTGGGGGGCTTTTGGGAGTGCGAACAGTTTATCTGTTTCCTAATCAGACTGGTTATCCATACCCAGACACCCGCTATGATGCAATCTGTTATGCAGGTAAGCAAAGGGAATATAATTTATATATGAGCTTTTTTGTGCTTTGTTTGCCAAATCACTTTTACACCCCTCAGAACATCATATCATAATGTCACTACAGAAAACTCAAAAAGAGATTAAAAAATTATTTATTTACCATTTTATTATTCCAAAATTCAGCATTCAAGGAGGTATGTGTCCCCTTATGATTCAAAAAACTGTCAATTCTCACAAGCTTTTATTATTTTTTAGAAAAAGAAGATAAGGTTTTATCAAAGACTTCACCATTTCCTAAAATATACACTACCACGGATTCCATGATCAGTGTGGCTACAGTCACCTCAAGCCCGTCAGACTATACTGAAGAGGAGGTGACCACAAAAGTGGAGGCCCTTGGCCAGCTAGTGACAGATGAGCCTCTTAACACCACAAGTACAGAAAGTCCTCTACCTTTACCTCTCAACATAACTGAGGTTGATGGGGACATTATTAATGTGGCCACGGCTCTGCCTTACTTGGAACATGAGATTCCCATGGACAATGTCACTGCTAGTAAGTATGCTAAACTGAATCCAGTGTGTGATAACAAACCGCATCAAATTAGCAGTGTAAACACCCAAACACAACTGAATGTAACTGAGCCAAAGTAGTAAGAGCTACAGAGACATCAGAGGTGTCTCAACTGATTTTCAAAGTAGATGTTAATACCATGTGCAAACAACAGAGTTTAAATATGGCCAAACCTTTCCTTGCCCCTAGAAACTAAGGGAGTGGTATTCCACTATCGTGCTGACTCCAGACGCTATGCTTACACCTTTGAGGAAGCACAATTGGCATGTCAGAAGCTGGGAGCAGTCATAGCCACCCCTGAGCTTCTTCAGGCGGCTTATGAAGCTGGCCTTCATCAATGCAGTGCAGGTTGGCTACAGGACCAGACTGTCAGGTAAGCTTTTTTTTTTTTTACTGCCCTATATGTTGCTAACTGCATTTGTTTCTTTTGAATTAACTGAAATCCTGGACCAAATAACATCAACACCTTATTTAGTATTTAAAACCGTTTTCAGATATCCAATTGTCCATCCTCAAAAGAAGTGCTCTGGAGATCAGAGGGACCTCCCTGGCATACGCTCTTACAATGTTAGGCCTGCACATGAGCGGTTTGATGTGTACTGTTACATGGACCACATAAAGGGTGAGTGAAGATTAATTCATGACATAATAATGAACCCTTTTATTTATTCTCTATGATCTCACTGTTCAGTCTTTATTCCTTAGGGGAGATCTTCCATGTGAGCTCATTAGCAGGCTTTACCTACTATGAAGCTGTTGCCCATTGCAGAAAACTGGGTTCTACTCTTGCCTCAACTGGAGAACTGTACGCCTCATGGAATCAGGGTTTCCACAAGTGCAGTCCAGGCTGGCTGTCTGATCGCAGTGTCCGCTATCCTGTCCGCAACCCAGGCTTTGGTTGTGGTGAAAACAAGACAGGAGTGCACACGATTTATGCTCAACCAAACCAAACAAGCTTCCCAAACCCATACTCCAGATATGATGCATATTGCGTCAAAGGTATAGCAGCTTTTAAGCCTGTTTGTATGAGTTGCAATGAAAGGCAAGACTGGGTGTTGATCTTGGAGATTTTTGTTTATTTTTCAGCAAATCTGTCTATGTTGCTTGATGAAGATATGTTGAACACTACAAAGATGGGGAGGGATCTTAACATGACGGATATAACAGAGCTGCTGAGACCTGGTATGTTGGATATGTTGCCACTTTCTATTGCTAATCTTTACTTTATTAATGTCTTATTAAAATATGCTAACTTTGTTGGCGCCCGTAGCCTCGTGGGCAGTGCGCCGACACATAGCGCTGTTGCGCTTCGGGCGTCGTGAGTTCGCGTCCCGGCTCGCAGACCTTTCCCGATCCCATTCCTCCTCTCTCTCTCCCAATTCACTTCCTGTCAACTTTGATCTGTCCTATCTAATAAAGGCTAAAAAATGCCAAAAAAAAATAAAAATATATGCTAACTTTCTGTGATGTGTGTTACAGTTCATCCAATTTTCCCTCCCTTGCTTGTGGATCTGTCTGGATCTGGATCAGGCTCAGGCTCAGCATCAGTTGATCCTGATTCCAGTTCTGGGTACATTTCAGGGAGTGGCATACACAGTGGGAGCATATCCGGTTCTGGCCAAAGTGGGGAAGGATCAGGTCATCTTGTGAGGTACCAAGAAAGTGCAGATACACCCATGTGGCAGACTTCTGCCTCAGGCAGCTCTATGGAGGCAAGAGAAGGTAGCAGCAGTGGTACTATCATTACTTCAGCATCATCAGGGGATCAAGAATCTGGAGAGGAACAAAGTGGAGCTAGAAGCCTTCCATCGGGGCTTGGCAGTGGATCTGGTGGTTCAGGAACAAGTGGATTCTTCAGTGGTGAGGAATCAAGCCTTCCATCTGGACTTGGCAGTGGATCTAGTGGTTCAGGAACAAGTGGATTCTTCAGTGGTGAGGAATCAGGCCTTCCATCAGGGCTTGGCAGTAGATCTAGTGGTTCAGGAACAAGTGGATTCTTCAGTGGTGAGGAATCAGGCCTTCCATCAGGACTCGGCAGTGGATCTAGTGGGTCAGGAATAAGTGCATTCTTCAGTGGTGAGAAATCAAGCCTTCCATCAGGACACGGCAGTGGAATTAGCGGTTCAGGAACAAGTGGATTCTTCAGTGGTGAAGAACTAAGTGGGTCAGACTTCTCTGGTGTGTCATTTATAAACAAAGAAATGATAGATCTGACTACAATTCCATCTGGAAAACAGGAATTGTCTGGTGTTTCTCCGTTTGAATTGACTGATGTTAGTGGTTTCGGCTCTGCCTCTGGATTTGGATCTGGCACCATCATTGACTTTGCGTCTGGCTCTGCCATTGGCTTTGGATCTGGCTCTCTTTCTGGAGCTTCAGGTTATCCCAGTCATCCCTCAGGTGAGGTATCTGGCCACATTCAGAGTCAGGATGGAAAGATTGTCATTCTAACAGAGGATGAGGTCGAGTTGACATTTAGGCCTACAATTGGAACAGAACAGGGTCGTGGATCAGTGGAGATCAGTGGAGAGGGCAGTAGTCAAAAACATTATGCTGAGGACCTCTCCATATCTCTTTCTAATAGTACTTCATATGAAGACTATTGGAATGTCAATGAAACTGTTGATCTCCTACCAGAAAGACATAAGCAACTTAATGTCAACACTGAGGCATTTGATGTGACTGATCAGTCGCCACTGAACAAAACACCACCCACCACTTCTATACTCGTTACTTCATCTTCAGCTTTACTACAAACACCAAAAGCCATGGAGGAGCCATCTGTAACTGATGGTAATAACTGAGCAAAACTATAATTTTATAAAGTTATTTGACCAGTGTACAACAACATACTTTTTAACATTTTTATATAAGACTAATATGTCTTTAGCAGCTTCTGCTAACCCCTGCAATCCAAACGGTCAAGGTTTATGCTCTCTACAAGGTGGAATTGCAGTATGTCAGTGTCATTTAGGATTCAGCGGGGAGAACTGCTCAACACAAAGTCAAAGTCATGGAGCATTTTAATAACGATATCATGCTATCCATTTATTGTGACTTAAGAACAGTTTTAACCACCTTTGTCTTGCTGCCTTGTTACTTTCTGTGGCAAGTAATGGAATAGTCAAACTTGACAGAGTTTTTAATTATCTTGCATGAAATTATAAATCATAGGGTACATTTATGAATAGTACATTTGTATATTTTTTGCCAAGTGAAATATACAGACATACCCTGTTCAGTATGTAGGGAGCCTGTCAGTCCTGCAAGTCTTCTAGAACTAGCCACACTTAAACAACACATAATAAAAACTTGTACAATTCATTGTCTCTTCTGTGTTGTCAGTGGTACAGGGATGTGCTGAGGGGTGGATGGAGTTCATGGGCAGCTGTTATATCCATTTTGAGGAGCGTGAGACCTGGACCAGTGCTGAGCAGCACTGTCAAGAGCTAAACTCTCACCTGGTTAGCATATCCTCCCAACAAGAACAAGAGTTTGTAAAAAGTGAGTTTAATCTGATAATCTGAATAAATTATATGTACCTGCTTGTTGATCTAAATGAAAGTGCTTATACATTTCTAAACGACCTAGGTCAAGCTCATGACTATCAATGGATTGGACTAAACGACAAGGATGTGCAAAATCAGTTTCGCTGGACAGACGGAAGCCCTTTGGTGAGCACACCTACCTCTGAGATTCTTTCCAAATTGAGCAACAACTATGTTAAATGCAGGCATTTGCAGTAAGTCACTGTTTCAAACAGCACTATTTTCACTGCAGGAATATGAAAACTGGAGACCCAATCAGCCGGATAATTACTTCAGCACTGGAGAAGACTGTGTTGTAATGATATGGCTTGAGGATGGCAAGTGGAATGATGTACCCTGCAACTATCAACTACCTTTTACTTGCAAGAGTGGACCTGGTAAGAAGAGGTGACAGATATTAACTTCAGCACCAAGTCAGCTCTACCCAATTAGCTTACTAAACTATTAGCCTATCACAATAGCTTTATTGTGTTAATTTACAGAAATTATAGTGCAGCTACATCAAGATCCTTTTATGTAATTATTAATAGACCTTGACGACTATAAACTTAAAGGAACTTCTATTTTCCTGTTTTAATAGCAAGATAAATGTTTTTGCTGTTTTACTCTTTTTACTGTAGTCACATGTTCATCGCCTCCTGAAGTGAAGAATGCCAGGATGTTAGGCAACAGCAAAGATCGCTATCCTGTTAATTCCATCATTCGATACCAGTGTGACAGTGGATTCACACAGCGCCACCTTTCAGTGGTACGCTGCTTACCTGACCGTCAGTGGGAGGAGCCTAAAATAGAATGCATAGGAGGTAAGTATACACTACAAAACACTAGATGGCAAAGTTTCTATGTTAGGCTCTGTAGTGTAAAGTTCCAGCAACAAATCTACCTGTGTCAATGTTATTACCTCCCTCAACAGGCAAAACAAACAACAGGCTACGGAAAAGATCCATCAAGACACGTCCCAAAGCAACCAATAGTTGAACGTGGAGGAAAGTTCTCTAAAAACAAGACAAAAAAACACACCTCAAAACATCCAGAGGACTGTTATTAATAAAGATCATATGTACAGAAGCCTTGTTTACCCAAAAAATCTCAAAGACAAGGGAATAACTTGTGTAATTTCAAACTTTACTTAGTCCGTCTGGCTGATTGGTTTAGAAGTGCTACTCAGAGCTCTGTTTTGGGGAAAAGAAAGATATCTGGGTTTATTTAAATTTATTTAAATAGGATTTTATTCCTCCCGCTTACGTAACTTCTGGGACACAGGAGATAATCTAATCTAAAAAGAATAGACTAAATTTCACAGAGCCCCCTCTTGAGTTTTCACTTTAATTATTACATAATCACCACTTAGTTCCTAAAAGCAAAGCAAAGCACAGAAATTTACTTTACCATTAGTGCAAGTCTTAAAGGTTTCCTCCAGGCCACAAGGTAACACTAATGCTTATTTGTGTGAACATTTTCCCCAATTTCTCTCTTACAATTTGCACAATCCAAAACTGTGATTTGTCTATGTATGTTCAGAATGGAAGACTTGCTTACTACTTAGTGAATATGGCACAGTATACTGCCAACTATTTGAAAAATAATTAATAAGTAGGCATTGACATGACCATCATATGACCTATTATTCTGCATATGAGAGACGGTGACAAAATTTGCATACTCTGCACAGTATACATACTACATACTGCAGCAATAGTACAGGTTGAATTATGCAGAATGAACATAGCCTTTACAATCCCCAATTTCGCCCCTATTTCATGCTTAATGTACTACACTGATGATTGGAAAAAGCACATTTTTGAATATGTAGAAACACAATAACAGTATTCGGACATTTTATAGTGTTTAGTATTGTCGCATGCCATTTGCATTTGAATGTAAGTGTTTGTATTGAGCTCCATAATTACCTTGGCTTAACTTTTAGGTTCATACATTTACATGTGGCAACATTGGCCTTGCATTTATTTTCTACAATTTAAAAGGAGGACACAAGGGGTTGTGGGCAAACAAAAAGCCAAAAGAGCACAGATGAACTTTGGAAATCTGCCAGAAATAGTGTACCATCCTGGCACCTTTGACATGCATACTATTTTCAACATATTATGATATAAAAAACTTTTTCTGGCATGCTATTTAGGGCAGAGAGTATGCGAAGTCAACATCTGTGCATTAGATAGCACAAAGGTAATACTGTCTGTGTACCTCTGGATAACAATAAAGTTCAGAACAAGACAAAAGGCTTAAATGACCACAGCTGGATACAATTACATTTAAGTACATTAGTATTTCAAATTCTTTAATTAAGATGCGTCTTTTAATGTGTTTTGTTGTTTGTTGTAGTTTAAATGTCTAGTTGTATTTGTGAAACTGTGAAAGATAAATTCCCTGGCTTTTTGCTTCTGATTCTAGGTCAATTTGCAATAGTATACAAATGTTTACTCAGATTAGAAAGATTTATTAGTTCACAAGTTCATATGATTCGGCTTGGCTCCATAACAGATTTTTTAATATTGCCTACAGAGACAAACATACATTTTCAAATGAGACAGGATTACAAGACGGGAATTGCCTAAAAGAGTTCAAAATGTAATCATTAAATTAAGTCCATACTAATAAGTCAACACACACAGTCTGCCACAATGTTGATTGACAGACTCAATCGTTTCCAATATAGCAATTTCTCATTCAATTTGCACTCTGTCACTGTCAGCTCTACACTGAGCTCATATCTGTCTTAGTACTCCTAAAATAAACATACTAAATGTGTGAATAACAGCGTTTTTATTTTAACACCAGAGAGTGGTATTAAAGCTGAAATGTGTGATTTCTTTGCCACTAGCATCAACAAACTGGATTGCAAAACTAATGACTGTTTTCAAAAAGCTTTTCCAAATATTCTCTCCCTCTGCCATTGGTCAAACAAACAGACAGTCCCACCCAAAATGTCTGCTATTGGATGAGATTGCTGTTGTCTGGCTGATCGGGACACACAGAGCCACAGTGTTCACACTTTTCTGGGAAATAAACCTACCAGTGACTGACTTGTAGCTCTTTCTGCATATTAACCTGCAATGAAAAACATCTTAGCATAAAAAAATAACATGCACTTCATATTTTTTTAGTGGTTATATGATGAGTTTGTGTGAGAGAAAGAGAAATGTTGAGAGAAACTTGGAGCTTAGCCTCTATTTAGTCAATATATAAACAGTAATTCTACCCCTAATTATTATACGGATTATGTTTAATGTTTACCCTATTCGTGGTTCCCACAACCTGACCAATGTGTATCCATAACTTCTCCATGACATTTTGTATTATTTGTGATTAGATGGCAAACAATGGAAATATCTATGACTTCTCTTTTTTTCCACACATTCATTCATTTTCTGTAAGTTTCCATGCTTGAAAAATGTATAAAATGTTACATTTTCGTGGTGTACATTGTACACCCAAATAGTGTTTCACGAGTTCGCGCTTCCTTATGATCACAAAATTTAAGCGTATTTGGCGTGCTGTCCAGGGAGCGAGCCGGAAAGT
>JAUMHE010000085.1:8190701-8231753 GCA_032359235.1 Enteromius mattozi | reverse complement strand
ACAACAAAAACAAGCCACAACACAACACAATAAAACTGTCCCAACACAACAAAATTATCACAACATAACAGAAACAAGCCACAACACAACGAAACTGTCACAACACAACGAAATGATCGCAACACAACAGAAACAGGCCACAACACAACAAAACTATCGCAACACAATGCAATTATCACAACACAACAAAAACAAGCCACAACACAACAAAACTATCGCAACACAACAAAACTATCCCAACACAACAAAATTATCGCAACATAACAGAAACAAGCCACAACACAACAAAATATGCACAACACAGTGGAAACAACACACTGAAATGACCAGAAAGCAGAAAAATATAATATTAGCACATTTTTTCCCAATTTAATTTTAAATTTCTTTTTTTTTATATATTACTTGCAATATTATGTTTGAAACCCCAGCTTAAAAACCTCTGGACTACAGACAGCTGATGCTGTTTTCTATTTTAATAAAAATCTTATCTTCTCCAGCACACAGACAGAAGAAGGTGGAACTAATGCAGCCTTGTAACACAGAGTACCCCGGCTTCATGTATGACACGTCCATCAGAGAAACCAACAGTATCATCAAATGTGGCCGTTGTCAGAAGTGAGTCCATCAGTCAGACTGTCTTCAGATTGGTGGGCTTGTTCCAGTAACAATTTGTCAATGTCTCTCTCTTTCTCTATCATGTTTTAGGATGTTTGTCCTACAGCAGGTTCCTAATAGTAACCTGGTCATGCTAGTGGTCCAGGCCGACTGTGACTGCTCCCGACAGTACGCTCCCATTACACTCGCGCCCAGAGAGGTCAAATATATCCTTCCATGATAATGATTTTCTTGTCTTTAAAATGTGGTTTGGTTAAATCTTGTGAAACTGAGGTCTTCTTAACTCCTTTGAACATAACGCCACGGTTAAGTGCAACAGAATGAAATCTCAGAAGATTCGCAGACGACCAGAGTCTTGTCACGCATACCATCCTCATGTAAGCCCACCACAATCATATAGTTCATGAATAAGTGCATATATACATATATATATATATATATATATATAAGGCAAAATATTAAAATAAATGACTTTTTTGTTGTATTTTTGTTCTTACAGGAAAACGCCAAGGATTGTGGTGGAGCATGTGGGATAGCAGTATCTCTCACTCTCTGCTTCATGTGTTTGGCCACTTCATTGGCTCTCCACTGAATAATAAAATATCATCCTGCCATGAACACTGTTCAACAATGGACCCAAGGATCACAAAACAGGACACTTGTGATGGTGAACTATGGATCTCTAGCATCAGGAATTCAACCAAAAACAGGTTTATACTATGTAGTATTTGTTATTATGATTTAAAGGGATAGTTCACCCAATGAAAGTGGAATGACACGAGGGTGAGTGATTAATGACAGAATTAGTTTTTTTGGTGAACTGTCCCTTTAATTTGCATCATACACAGTAGTTCTGCCCCCTATTGGACTGAATATGACACTGCACAAATGGTATTTTTCTCAGTGGGAGCTACAGCGAGAGATATAATCTTAGATTGTCTCATGTGACTTGATGTTATACATCAGATCTGCTATTCTCTTAATTTTTTATAATATGTTTAGGATTACAATGAATGTTTCTAAACAAATATAGAGCAGTGGCAGCTAAACTGCTCTTTATTTTCATGATGGTTACTACTTCATGTTTTTAATTAAGCCACATTTTCAGAAACTCTGTAATGAAAAGCATTTCATATGTTGTGTGAGAAGGATAGTTTAATAATTTTTTAAAAACTCATATATATGTGTGTGTATTTTAGTATCTTTAAGCTTATTGATCCAAGACGAAGTCTTTAAATATGACTTGACAAGTGGTTGAGAAGTGTTCTACGTGAATACAGAAGATAGTGAATTATGGATTTACTTGGTGTTTGTTTGATTAAAAGTGCAGAAAGTATGAACAAATTTTTTTTTTTACATTTTATTGAAATTTGTTTGCATACAAAAATGCCCACTTATACTATTATTATAGAATTAGTGAACTCTATAAGCCCACTTATGTTATTTTTAATATTTTAATTGAGTTTTTTTACACACACAAATATTACAAAATACTACAAAACTTAATTTATTTTTAAATTGTTTAATATTCTTTCTGTTTATATTATTTTTAATGTTGACAAAAAAACCCACACATACATGCATATGTGTACTCACACACACAAACACTGATTTTTTAAATTTTATTTCAATTTTGAATTAGTTATATGTATATTGACCTGATTAATATATATATATTATAATACTATATATTACCATTTTATTTATTTTGTATTAAAAATTATATGTTGTCTTTTAAGTATATAAATAAAAAAAAGTATAACACAAAGACAGCACTATAAAGGCCAGAAACATTATTTATTGAACACTGACTGTTCTGACAAATAAATATGACAATAAGAGCACTGATGTCTGATATATTCGTCACTGAAGTGAAGTGCTAATAACTTTAAAATGGGTGACTGTTTCATAACAGATCTTTTGGTTTTAGACTATTTTCCTTTTTTAGCATGTTCACCAAAACTGAGAAATTAGCCAACATTCATTGCATGACTTTTCAGCTCAAAATGGAATCGTATGAATATCCTTTATCACAAGTACAAAGTGACAGAAATGCTTCTTCGTTCTAAAACGGGACACCGTATCACAGGAACCGGATTCCAGCCCCAAACTGCACTCCATCACATATCCTGAGAAACAAAATATCAGTACATTACAAATTTATAGTAGAAGAATAACACAAGCACATTAAAATTGTCATCACATATGTATTTGTGACTGATTGTCTACCTGTCTCCGCTCTGGACACCCATGGGAATGCAATAGTTGAGCTCCAGCCGAGCGATGTTCCCTAGACGCAACACAATACCTGCTCCATAAGACCAGCGGATACATTCAGCCAGCTTGCTCAGGTGTGCCCGGGGTCCTTCCCCTAGTGGATGATTTCAATTATAGCAACGAATTAAAAACTTCAGGAAAAATAAAACCATTGCAGCTTTCTTTATCTCACCATAGTTGAGGTTACACAGGTTTCCGGCATTGAGGAAGAAATGCGTCCTGAAAAGATCTCCGAAGCCGCCTCTACCTGGCCTGAATGGGAGAGGGGTGTACAGATGAAGCCCTCCAGCCCAATATGCCTCCCCACCGAGGTAATCGCCTGTCATCAAAGTGAGAAAACAAATCTTAGTCGTGAATATTGAGATATTGAGCTTCACTGACAGAGTCAGAGTCAGTTACCTTCACTCTGAGGGCCGATGCTGTACATGCTGAAGCCCCTCACACTGGTCGGACCACCCAGATAAAACCTAAACACACGTTTGAATACAAAAACAGCATTACTTTGTGTGCTTGTGGGTTATTTTTACCAATGACTGGGAATTGTCTAACCTGTCAGCAATACACGAGGGTTTGTTTCCAAGCGGCAGCAACATACCGCCCCACAGAGAGGTAGAGAGCACCTACAAAAAGAAGAAAATAAGCAAACAGAACCCTCCAAGACTGTTTTATTATTTTAATTTTATATTAATAATTATTATATTGACTCATGTTATGCAGAATTAGCTGCAAAGGAAACATTTCTAATTTTCTTTAATTTTTTTATTTTTTTTTTAGGCTGAATGTTTAAAATGACTAAAACTAAAGAGAAACTATGTTGTTATTAACTAAAACTATGACACTAAAATATTTGTTTAAATAAATATAAATATATTTAAAAATATATAAAGTACATATTTTCAGTTAGTTGCCATTTATAATTTGAGCTTAGTTCAAGTAATAGTATATTAACGGTACTAAAATAACACCGCAATAAAGAAATATAAGCAATAGTTTCCTCCACAGCATCTCACCGAATCCCAGAACAGAGTCTTGTTGAACTGAATCTCGAAGTCTTCCTTCAGGAAACTGACATCTCCTCCAGTGTAACCTGCCAGTTCCTAAAAGACCATAAAAATTAAGTAAATAATGACAGTACTGGATAAACTATTTCTTACAAGGACAACAATTGATTCAAACAAACCTGGTTGATCTTAAATAAGGCACCTTTTCTTGGAAGAATGGTAGAATTGCGTGTGTCGATGACCATTGTGTGCTGTGAGGAAAATATCATATATTTAAAATCAGATAATCAGTGTAATAACAGGTTTCAGAGAAGAAACATACGGAAAGTGAGGACTTCAGGGAATGGCCACTCTCCTCCCTGACAGCGAAGGAGGCCGTACGAGCCAAACAGCCCAGCTCTCTCCACACACCCTCCCACTTCAAAGTGTGATTTGTCCTCCAGATGGGGAACTGGTGATTATAGACCAAACAATCAACAAATAAATTAGATAATATCTTACACACATTTAGTTAAACTTTTGACTTTATTGGCCAGATTTACTAAACAGGGCAAATTAAAATGAGCACAATTCCAAACAGTAAACATAAGACAACGCACAAATTAAAAAACACAGACCAACACAATATACCAAGCGCACCGCAAACTAGCATAGCTGCAAATAAGCAGAGCCAATGCTCATCAGGTGCAGGTGATCTACTTATAACACCGGCACAAAATACTTGCGTTTTTGGCCGTTAAATAATAGCGCAAATACCAGTGTGCCTAACCCAATGTGCAAATGTTAGTAAATTGCGTTGCTTGATTATTTTAATACTCTCCTCCCATATTTTGCATCTGAAAGGGAAACTTCTAGAAATGCATATTCAATAAGTTCAGACGCAAAAATACCCCCACCTTTTAGCGCTTGTTCTTTACTGTGTGTCTTTAGTAAATCCTGACAGTACTGTTTTAACGCCAAAAGATGGTTTGTGCAGGCACAAGCTGTTAGTAAATCTAAATTATTAATGACATAATATTTGGTTTGTTAATGAGAAAATAAATGTAAAAATGAGATCAAATAAAATACAATATTATACAAATTTCAATTACTGTAATTTTATTAAAACAAAATAATTTTAATAAAATAAATACTTTACACTGAACTCTGTGGAGACCCCTCTGTCCGTTTCCCTGAGTGAGCTCCATGGGAACTGGCCCGTGACTTTATACAAGTTAATGGCAAAGCTGAAAGAGTAAGTGAGTGTCAACAACATACCTGGGAAAACCAGTTCACAAAATTCACACACAACCACCGAAACATGATTACTATAAATCTTGTAATCACAGCAATTCTGTACATATAAAAATTCGGTCATTATTTCAAAAGGTTGATGAATTTTGGGGTAAAGTTTGGGTAGGACATATAGAAGATTTTGACCTTTTTCCACTGTGAATATGCTTTTGTTGTCATTGTCATGAACAATATTGGCTAGTTGATAATTCTAGACATTAACTGGACAATAAGACATTTGATGTTTTGTTGTCCCAGATGATATACATTGTGAATGTTTACAGTATTTAGTAAAGACAGTTGTGTTTTTTTTAAATATTATGTCAAGTTTGTTTACTAATGAGAAATGTACTCAACTTTAATGACTAACTTAGCCAACGTGACAGTTCAAACAAATCAAATTTCAACGGAAATCTTCACCACCAGGCCAAGAAACATACTTGCGCTCAAAGTGTCCAGGCTGGGGCTTAAAGAATGACAAGCCATATGAGGTTTCCTTAGTCCCATAAGAGAACTGGAAAGTCAGCTTCTCTGCACGGCCAAAAACATTGGGCAATTTCAGACCCAGCACCTGAAATGAGAACCAGAACAACACTTCTGTAAATAATTTTGGTTTCTTAACATAGGCACACGTCCAACAGTGACAATGCAGGAGTCTGTAGCTCACCATGCTTCCCTCATTGTTCCCAACCATAGTGTTGTAACTTCCCGTCATTCTTCTCAGCTCCTTCACCTCAAAAGTCACATCTAGTCCATTCGGCAGTGCATCAGCACCTGATGTTTGAGAGGAATTCAGACTTTGATTCATCACTTTCATCATTAGTTATTTACCACAGGTTGTTTGCTGCTTATACCTTCAGCAGTGTCAATGACAACTTCCACATGTCTGAATATCCCCAGACGCAAAAGTTTCTGTCTGGCCTCATGGGACTTCTTCATTACCTGTAAAATAATTGTTAAATAATAGTTTAAATATAGTAAAAAAAAAATTATGTAATACAATTTAGTGTAGGCTATGTAGTATGTAATACAAAACAGTGTAGTTTATCCGCAATCAGAATCTATGTAAAGTGATACTTGCATCAATCAAGCTTTTGGCACGGAAAACATCTGCAATCTCATATGTTAGAAGGTCTTCCCTTGTTCTTCCAAGACCATCGATGTGCACATGTTGTACTACAACCTAAACAATTGAAATACAAATGAAAACACCAGTACGCCTGGTACAAAACCACATGTGTGTACAAGCAGCAGATAGAACAATCAGGTAAAATCCATCTCACATCTTTATTTTCTAGAACTTCCTGTTTCTCTTCATGCTCTGGTTCTCCTAGGTCCATGTCATCAGCTTGAACCCCCAGCTCAGGTCCTTGCATAGGAAGGGGGTCCAGACTCTGGGTCAACAGATATGTAGAAGTGAGTAAGTTATAGTATTTTTAGACATATTATGTTATTATATTAAGCATGCTCAGAGAACCTGATATGTCTCATAAATTATCGTAGCAACACGGACAATGTGTAAAACTAGAACAGATACTAAAAAAGTGCGCATAAGTATTGTATGACAGCACTAACGTTAGTTTGTTAGTGTCCAATGTTATACGAGTCTGTTTAAAGTGAGAGCGAGCGTTTATATGTGCAAAGACGATTTATTATTTAATAAACAGTTAATCTGGATTTATGTGGAGTAATGTTACTAAACGTCATCCAGAACTCGGCCTGTCATTCAAATACTCCGTTCAAAGGTCATTCCTTTAGTATCTCCGACAACTCTGGAAAATGCTCTTACCCTGGCATGCACAGTCCCCATGTTTAAAAGACTTTTTACATTCAATAGTCCCCAATATTATAATAAACACAGTTCAGTTTAGTACAGAACAATCCGCGGTCTGTCTCTGGCACACTACTACACTCTCCCGGTGGCCGCCATGACACTTGGTAACCACGCCCATCGGGAATGATGATTGGCGGAGGAGGACAGAACAGCTACGTCATGTTCGTCACTATTTTCCCTAGAAAATATGAAGACAAATTTACACTCTATATCCTTCGGTCCTATCGCTTTTGAAAATTTGTTTGTGAATTTATTCGCTTTTTCAGCAGAACATTGTGGACAACGTGATTACTGGTTAGTTACGCAATCCAGGAGGCGGAACCAACTCCTGATTGACAGCCAGTTGCCAGACATATCCATGGAAACAGCAAAGCGTCCACTGGCTACAGAGGTGTTGTAGTGAAGTTAATTTGAAAAACGACTGTGGAAATACGAATTTAACACAAGAATGCATCCGAGGTCGGCTGTGGAGAGTTGGGTTAGTATGAAGACGCTTTACTAATTATATCATTTCTAAATTAAAAATGGGCAGATTAAACTGCCAAGGAAATAGGATCTGGACGCTACATGTCCTTAATAAAAAACGGTAAAAATAAGTTTAAACGTTGTATTTTATACATTATAATATATTAAAATAAATATAATAGATTATACAAGAATTTTAAAAATGTCAATATTGTATTTCAAAAAAGCTTTAATATTGGTTACATTCAGGTGTCACCTTCCGCACAGATGCCTCAAATCTCAAGCCATATTGACCTGAGGCCCATGACACAAGGGCTCACCATCATCCCCCGAGCTAAGAGTGCGTCTCGGTTCTCCTCAGGAGAATTCTCAAGGAGGAACACAATCAAGTCTGACTCTGGTATGGTCTATGCTGTTTATTTTCTTGATAATGAGGGGAAAGCATGTTGTTGAGGAGATTTGTTTTTTTATAACTTCTTCTTCACAGCCTCCTCTGTGCAGTCAGTGGCAGATGAGAATCTTTCTGTGGTGGACATTGAAAACCTACTCTTGGAGAGAATCAAGGACAAAAAAGAGGACTTGAAGGCTGCTTTTGAAGCTTTTGACCAGGAAGGCAACAAAGCTGTCACCAAAGGAGAGTTCAGACGTGTAGTCGAGGGGTTTCTTGTTCCACTCACTGAATCTCAATTTGAGGGTCTGTTGGCAAAGGTGTGTTCATTTAGAATGACAAGAGTAACCCACTTCCTTCAGTGCACTTATGTCATATTGTGGGACTTCACTCTTGAACATCTGAAGAATCTTTCTCTTTCTTTGTGCCAAAAGAGGTTCTTCAGATTATAAAAAGCTAAGAAAGAGATGGTTCTTTAAAAAAAACTTTGACTGAATGGTTCTTTGTGAAACCAAAAATGGTTCTTCTATGGCATCACCTTTATTTTTAAGCTGTGATTTTTTTTCATATTATTTACTTAATGTTTTCACTCATTTTAACTTTAGTACAATATTTTTATTAGATTGACTTTAGAGAAAATGGAACAATTTCTTACATGGAGTTTCTCAGAAGATACTGCAACATTTCATCTGCAGTGGGCAGGTAATGTATGTTTTTGTAGATATTTTCTCAGTTATTAGATTTCCTTCACAATCCATTTTTAAATGTTTGGGTTTAGTAAGATATAAGGTATCAAAAATACTGTAAAACTAACAATAATGTAAAATATATCAACTGTTTACATTTTAAATCTTTTTTTAATTTGATGCAAAGCTGAATATTCAGCAGCCAATATTCCAGTGTTACATGATCCTCGAGAGATCATTCTAATATTCTGATTTAGTGCTCAAAAACATAAATTTAATTAAAGGTTAAAACAGTAACCATGGTACATTTAAAAACTTTTGTAACATTATTAAGGTTTTTTTACTGTCACTTCTCATCCATTTAATGTGTCCTTGCTAAATTAAAGTAATAATTTCTTTCAATCTAATTTTCGAACAGTGCATAATATTTCTTCATATATACAATATATAATTTCTTAACAGAATGCCATGCAGGAGTGGAAGTTACAGAAACTTGTCACTTGGAGAACTACAGTGTCGTCTTAAAGAGAAGGTGTAGAGTACAGCATGGTATGAATATTATATAAATGCTTACCTGTTGGTATTAGTGTGTAATATATGTGATTCTCACCATTTCAGATTGGAGGCAATCTGAAAAACATCACCAGGGCTTTTCGGCTGTTTGACTACAACAGTGATGGGCAGATACAGCAACATGAGCTGCGTAAAGTCCTAGAGGGATACTGCTTTCCCATGAGTCAGACGGAATTCCACAGGTCCCAGTTTTTCAATTTCATGGAACCCTCCTGAAGTATTATTGTTTTTCCCAGAATGCTAATTGTTTTGTGTATACTGTATGTCTTCTCTTTTAGACTATGGTCACATTACAGTGTGAATAATTCTGACACAATATCTTACAAGGAGTTTCTTGAGAAGCTTGGTGTTGATTGTGAAAACCATAGAAAAATTGCACCGGATTCTATACAACTGGGTACAGTTATATGAAAACAATTATTAATTTTGGCATAAGATAACATGATCAGCTGAATCAGAATAAAATATAGTCTGATTTACACCTGCTTTCAGCACTGAATTGGGATGCTGTCAGTCGTGCTACAACAAGGCCTAAAAGTAAGACGAGCATAAGGGCTTTTTCAAGCAAATCCAGGGACACCTTGGATGAAGTCCAGACCAGGTTTTTGAGCAAAGTGAGTATGACAGAGATCATTTTATCTAAAACATATGAGAATTTCATTCAAATGATTTTGCTGTTTTGATTTACAGATCAAGAAGGATTATAGCCTTGTTGAAAAAGCTCTGCAGGCATTTGACATCACAGACAGTGGGTTTGTCTCTCAAGAGGATCTCAGATCAGTCCTCAGTAATTTCCTCTTCCCCATGGATGATAATATCTTTAAGGAGTTATTGAACAGGTATGAGATATTAACATATCTTTTATGTACCTCCCTAAAAGTAATTCTGAAATTCATCTAGTTGATTTATTTTCACAGATTTGGAGTGAACAGCACAGAGCCTGTGCAATGGAGAATATTTCTTGGATTGTTCAAAGACGACATAACTGTCCAGTAAGTTGGCTATAAAGTTTTGTTAGTCTCAGTTTTCTGTGCATGTAAAAGTATCTTTGATTATGCATATATTTTCAATGCCTCAATCAGGAAAGATTCTGTTCCAGCAACTCCAGACACATGCAGTATTGAAGTAATTCTACTAAACTTACGTCAACATGTTTTTGATAATCAGTCTCTTCTGACAGAAGCCTTTCTGGACTTCGATAAAGTAAGTATAATAAAACAGTTGTAAACTGTGCAATTCAAATCACAGCTATTCATAATAATGATAACTGTTTCTGCAGGACAGAACAGGGCTTATTAGTAGAGATGAACTACGCAGGGCTCTGGAGAGACTCAGCTTCTATCTCAGCGATGAGCAGTTCACCGCTCTTGCTGTATTCTTGGATGTGGAACATAGAGACACCATAAATTACCAACAATTCCTGAACTTCCTCCATCACCAAAGACCAGTCATGGTATTATTACCCGTATATTATCCATGGTCACATTTTACCTTAAGAAAGATAAAAATGAGAAAAAATAAATACATATTGCATGAAGTAAATAAACTTTATTATTAGGACTCTTAAGATTTTTTGAATTGTGACTTTACTTTTAGGACAATCAAGCTTATTTGACCCTTTTCACAATACTGCAATATGGAAATTTTGATTACTAAACAAAAATACAATTTTGAACTCTCACACATAAAAAAGTAAATAAATTGTATTAGAATATTAATGATATATTACAATAATAAGAATAATTAGGAGAGTCCAAAACTGTACTTTTGTTTATTTATACAAAATATGATAGTTTTTCTTGACAGGTTTGCATATATATGGGTTATTTGCAAATGAAATTGATTCAACATATAAAATTGTGAATTTATTCCAGGAGACACCAAAGCTCAATAAAAAGGTTTCAGAACAGTTAAATACATTGCCATCCACAACAACATCAACACAGAATGCTGTAAGTAACCTTCAGAGTTTTCTTTTTTTTTTTTACAGTTTAACAGTAATTTTCTGTTTTTTGTGTATTAAGCTGCAAAATTCGATTTTAGAAACTATATCCAACTTGTTTTTGTCTCTCTACAGGTGGAACAGATTCTGAAGGAGAAGCTCTGTGAGAACTATGACATGCTGATCGAATCTATCACCAACACAACCCAAAACCAGAGTGACACCATCCCCCCAGAAGACCTTAGGAGATTGATCCGACAACACGGACTACCGCTGTCTGAGCGCCACTTCAGCAAGTGAGTCTCACTTCTCTGCCCCAAGCCTTACCTCTGGATACTGACTAATTCCCTCTGTTTTCCCTTAAAGGCTTTGTGAACCATTTTTGGAGGGTGGAAGTGTGAACTACAAGCTATTTTTGAAGAGCTTGGGTGTTTCAGAGAAGACTGAGGGCCGCCTCAGTATCATTGAGAGGTTTGTATGATCAATAATAAGCATCAGAGGTGATACGCTCAGATAAATGTTTTTTGAAAAATATTTTTTAGAGAGGAAATGGCACATGAAGCCTCTATATTGAGCTTAAAAGCACAAGCAGTTAAGGACGTTGTCCTGAGGAAACTTAAGAAGAGGCTTCAGAGACGTGGA
Organism: Enteromius mattozi; assembly: GCA_032359235.1. NCBI lineage: Eukaryota > Metazoa > Chordata > Actinopteri > Cypriniformes > Cyprinidae > Enteromius > Enteromius mattozi. Next base: position 8,220,058 of record JAUMHE010000085.1, on the reverse strand, counting down.
ATGTCCCTTCAGGACTATCTGATGTCTAAAAGGAAAAGCATGACAGCAGCGCTTACTCTGAGAGATTTCTGTAAGGTACGATATGAGATCATATGAGATCATTTTGACATTGTGAAGGCAACATTCAATCAGTGTTTTAAGCATTCAGTTATTTACATTGGTTCATGTCACTCTTGCTTTTAGATTCTGGATGACTGTGGTATTTTCCTGGAAGGACCCCAGTTTCAGATGCTTATTGAGTCTCTTGGTTTTAATTTGGGTTCGATTTCTGTTACTGACTTTGTGGCCAAATATGAAGGTTTGATTTTTCACAACACACAATCTATTTTATTAACACAAACATATGGTACAAAAAATAATGAATCAGTTTCTCTCTTCAACGCAGAAGTAACAATACCAGAAAAGGGCAAAGACAGACAGACAAAAGATCTTTTGACTGCAGAGAACTGTCTAGGTCAACTTAAAAAGAGGATCAAGGAATATCATGGGGTATCAAACCAACAGATTATTTTAAATTATTTACTAATTTACTACTAAAATCAACAAATATAGCATTTTTTAAAGGCTTCACCTAAAAACAACACTTGTGGCAGAATAAGTCCCACTGCTTCAAGCATCTACCTTGCTCTTGTCTGCAGGATGCTCTGACTGCTTTCCGCCTAATGGACAAGAACCGAGATGGTGTGGTGAATCGGAATGACTTCAGAGCTCTGTTTGACAGCCTGATGTTTGTAACCCAAGAGAAGGAGTATCAGAGACTGCTTGATCTGTTGGGCCTTACGCCTGGCAGCACACTCAACTACGCTGAGTTCTACAACAAAGTTCACTCTAGTAGCAAGACGAAATCACATCACCACAATAACGCCTCGTAAAACACACTCTGGAATTAATATTTATATTTATCTTAGCTACTTATATCTATCTTAGCTGGTTTTGTAACAAAATTTTTTTTTTTCCAGACGAGATGGATATCTTGACATTGCATGTGATCAAGTTCATGACTATTTGGCATCCATTGCACAGAAAAGACCTTCAGAACTATCAAAGGTAATCTACATCCTACGTCCTGGTCACTTTTTTGATGTTCTATGACCGTTGTCTTGAATGTACACTGACACCTAGTGGCCTGGATGTGGCATAGTGCAAACATATAGCTTTCCGTTAACAGTATTAGAGTAGAAATGCATTATTAGCAGGCAGCCATGTTTGTATCAAGATCTGTTTATGTTTTATTAAGATAATCTGAAAGTACTTGACCGGTCATGTGATCTCAAAATGGCGTCCTCCATGAGGACACCTGCTATGTACTAACATTTTAATGAGGAATTAAACATACTTCTTACATAACAATTGTGTTGGCAGGCCTTTTGTCAGTTGGGTGACGATGTTAAAAGCATCATGACCAAAAATGGTCTAAAGCAGCTGCTTTTTAAATACTACATGCCCATCACACCAAACGAGTTTGAAAAACTCTGGGACAGGTAAGAATTAAATAAAAGGTATTTGATCAGCTAAGCTGATCCAGAATCGGTATTAGCATGGTGTTAACTAAAATTTATATCTGAAAAGCATTCAGAAATGTCAAATGTCTGATTTGTGCTGTAAATAAAACTAAAAACTATTTTTTCACAGATATGATGAAGAAGGGAAGGGCTTTGTCACTCAGACAGAGTTTTTAAGAAAGCTTAAAATCACATCAGATGAAGACAGCCAATCAGACGCTTTACAAGAACAGCTCACAGAGAGGGCGATTTCCGCACCTGACCTGGAAGTTATGCTACAAAATCTTAGGTGAAAATAATCTCTCTATCAAATGACAAATGTAACAGTGGATGAATATATTCTCCTCATGCATATAGTGTTACATGGACCTATCTGTTTTTGAAGGAAGTGGATCGGGAATGACTTTGAGAGTGTGAGTGGAAGCTTCGTGATTCTGGATAAAACCAAAGATGGTCATGTGACCTTGACGGACCTGCTCTCTGTCCTGCACAGACATGGATTTCGACTACGAGAACAACAGCTCATACATCTACTGAACCTGTAACTCTCTATATCATGTTCATTTACTAAAAATATGGTGAGTTACTGCATTGTACTGCATTTAGCTTCTTCTTTTCTTTTTGTTTTTCAGCCTTGGCTTTGACAGCAGTCTGAAGGAGCTGCCATACCTTGATTTTCTAAAGAATCTCGCTGGACCTCCAGTTTTCAGCGGGTCTGGAGTCAAGCCTCCTCAAGGTCCGACTGTGGGTTCTCCAGAACCAGTGGAGGACACAGAGGAGCTGAGCCCAGAAAAAACAATACAACGAGTCAAAGAGCTAGTTACTGCTTCCTCAGATACTCTCTACAAGGTACTGACTGTTTTTATGTTTACACTATATTAATATTGCCATTTTATGTATATTGTAAACACTACTGTACCAAAAGTGAGGGGTTTAATACTTTTATTTAGCATGGAAAACATTCAAAATCATGCCAACCCCAAATTGCTGCTGTGCTTTGTTTTTAGGCCTTCTCCACGTTTGATAAGACTGGAGATGGTACGATACCACAAACAGAGTTTCGACAAGTGCTGGACCATTTCTGTATGCGACTTTCAGATTTGCAGTTCAGGAAGTTGCTGTATGAGCTGAGAATAAACGAAGGGGAGGAGATTATGGTTGACTGGAAGGAATTCCTCCAAGTCTTTAACCTCCACAAACAGGAGGTCAGAAGTTTTTTTTTATGGTTGAGTTTGTACTTTTTGCACAATATGAGGTTGTCATAAATTAGAACGCTCTAAGTAGCATATGGTTTATAATAAAATGCTATTTATTTCTTTAACTCTGACAGACGGCAGATGAATGGCTGAAGAAAATCCATAAGATGCGCTTTCCTAATCAACCCCGAGCTTTAGTCATCAGCGACATTTTGCGGCGGGTACAGGAGGTTGTGTCGGGCCGCATGTACACTATAACCAAGGAAATGGTAGACCTCGACTACGCCAATATAAACACAATCTCCAAAACTGACTTTAAGACCATTTGTGACCGTCACTTCATGAGGCTCACCGACGAACAGGTAATTTCCAGTACCACATGAGCTTCTTTAATAGTTCCTTCAATAGCTTGAAAAACAACTAACTCTTTCAGTTTCAAGACCTGTGGAAAACGCTACCAGTTAATGGCTTTGGGAATCTGGAATATCGCGAATTCCTGAAAAAGTTCAGTGGAGAACAGCAAGGCCTGGAAAAGGCTGCTAAATCATTACCAGGTTCAGCAAGAGCAATGTTGGAGAGCCCAATATCTCTCAGACGCCCCAAAACAGCACCATCTGCCTTTAGGCACTCTGCGGTACATTTACTTGATGTTGATTACTTTGCATTGATTTTTACAAGTTCTCTAATGTCTTTTGTATCCCACCACCCTTGTCCACAGTCATCAGTGTCAGAGCAGCTTCAGAGACCCTCCACTGCGAGCAGAAGGTCTGCACCTCTGCTGAACTGTGACGATGTGGAGAAAAAGGTACGTTCCAAGATCCAGGACTGCTGGAGGCACATCCAGAGGAGATGCAGGCAGGCGGACCCCGAGAGGACTGGAGAGATAGATGTGGATGTGTTCCTAGGTACATTGTTGAGACCAGATATCTCTCCATTTAACAGTCACAGCACCTTTCAACCATATCAAAAGACAAAACTAGGGAATTTCTGTTGTGAATGTGATTTTTCTAGCTATGTTCAGATCTAAAATATTCTAGCTCTGACTTCAGAATAACAATTTGTTCTTTCAAATCGGATCTTTTCAGTGAATCTGTAAAACTAGTACGGAAATAGGTCACAATGGGTCTGAATTATAATTATTTTTATATAATTATAAATATCATAAATTCATTTGATGTTTTATTTTTATATTTTTTTATTTTATAATATATATTTCGAATATAGATTATTATGTATAACATTTCATGATATATATTCTATATAATTTATTGCACAATTATAACAATTATTAAGTATAAAATTATGCATTTAAAAACATTGAAAAGTCAAGAAATTATTTTTTCTTAATTATATTATTTTTTGAAAGACTGATTAGCAAGTGGGTCTGAATTATAATTATTTTTAAATAATATAGTATAACATAATATAATAATATAATTATAATACAGTATTTGTATGTATTTTATTATAACAATAAAAATGATGTATTATAAATTCTGTTAGAATTTATATAATTCATGAAATTATTTTTTTCTAAATAAATTATTAGCAAATGGATCTGAATTATGATTTTATGATTATTTTTATATAATAATAATATTCTAAATAATATGACATACAAAATAATGTAATATAATATATATTTTTAAGCAATTTTATAATGTCTAATCTAATCTCTCTCTCTCTCTCTCTCTCTCTCTATATATATATATATATATATAATGCATAAAATGTGTGTAATTATTATTAATAAATATAAAAATCTAAAGGAAAATTATGAGAAAAATGATGGATTTCATTGGCCAACAAGTGGAAAGCTAATCATAAGTGACAATGGAAACATTTCATATTCTTTTTTTTTTTTTTTCACTAATACTAAAAATTCACTAATAGTGAATTTAAATTGATGTTGTGCAGACATACTCCAGGGTCTCCATATTGAGCTGAGTCCACTTGAGTTTGACCAGCTGGCTGTCAAATACGACATTAAAAACAGCGGACGTCTCTCTTACCCAGACTTCCTGCGGCACTTTGTGCTGATGTTCAGTCCTCAGGTCAACACTACATCTCACAGACTCAAACTGCAGCTCCCCAGAACACCAGTGAGTTCACTGCTGTCATTTTAAATATAATTGACGAATTGTGAATATACTCAAGCAGCATTTTCTGACTTCCTCCTTCAGATGAGTCCTGGCCCACTTAGCGGCCAGTGTGCTGAAGCCATGCTGAGAATCTCCAGGCCTGTCCAGCTCTTCTGGAGGCAGATGAGGCATAAATTCATCACTTTTGACAAAGAGCGCACTGGAAAGATCTCTATTCAGGACTTCAGAAAGGTACAAAGCACTGTTTTATGTTTATCCCTTTCAGTTCATGTCTTGTATTTAATCATGCAACATTTTGCATTATTTTTTTTTTTGAGGTTCTGAGACAATACAGCGTGAATCTGTCAGAGGAGGAGTTCTTTCATTTCACTTCTTTTTTTGACAAAAACCTCACAGGATGGATTTCATACAATGATTTTCTGCGCATTTTCCTTAAATGAGTGCAGTTTCATATGTTTATTAGTTGGGAGTGTCATATTGCATTGTTTTAGCAACACTGATGTCACAGTTTTTTTACATAAAAAATAAACTGATTATTCTAATCAATAATTTGTTGTTTTTATTCATACAGCAAGAAAATATGTTTATAATAGTATTTTTTTTTAATGTAATATTAATAACAATTTGAAATTATATATTATACATTTAATATTTTATATACATTTCAACCAAAAAATTAATTCTGAAAAGTTAATCGTATTATAAGTTGTCATGTTTTTTGGGGGGGTTTTTTGTGTGAGTTTGACAGTACAGAAGATCTCATTCAGGCCGCTGGGTGACACCTTCAGGCGACGTTTTCACAACGTTTGCGTGTGCCCCTGAGTGAAACCTCCACGAAACGCTGGCGTGTCCCCCTGATCGGACCTTTCATGCAACGTTAGCTCAGTGCGCCCCCTCCGCGCCAAGGCCCCGTAGGCAGCGACCCCGCTTGCCGTTTCTATCATCCGTGCCTGCATTCAGGTCAACTCCACTACCTTTTGCTTCCTGCATGATGAATAGATAAATGTTAATGATGATTTATGACTTACACTTTGCTCTCTGTCTGCAGTCTCTAATTTGTAGCTGCTTTTATCCACTGTACTGTGGTATGATACCTCCAAGCTAGAATAGTATGTAGGTGTTTGACTGTATTGTTGTGATAATTCGAAATAATTGTCAGTTTTTCAATTAAATTTGCTCTTACTTACATTTTATTAATTTTGATATTTTGCTGTCTTTATGATCTTGATATTACTGACACGTAGTGGTGCGGATGCAGCCTCACGTATGAGCAAATATTTTCAGTTGCTCATTCATTTCTAAGCATTTCTCACCTTTAAATTATTAGTTTGCGCCCTCATATTTGCGACCCAAAAAAATAATTATAATAATAAAAATAAAAAGTGGCGGAAACAGGTTTCGTGACGTGCAAAATGTTCTGCTGGTCAACCTCAACATGAGGCGACCCGCTCCATGTAAATTAAAATCAGTGTACCTTTTTTGTTACACATTTTCAAGATTATTTTCTTTATATTTTAACGTTCTGATTAGGAAAAAATTTTGCTCAGTGTCTTTTATTTGTAATTAAATCCGAATTAAATTAAAGTTTCAACCATTTTGTTTTTTTTTAAGTTTTTCCCCATCTTATCTTGTTTTCAGAGGTATGTAGATGGAGCATAATAACATGCCTTTTTCTAGTCTGAGGAACACAATCACCATCTCGCCTTTTTCTGGAGAGAGTGATATCAGTCCTTATGGCAACCCTTTTTACTTCCATGACACATACTACAATAACGTCAGCATTCACATCAACTTCATTAACGCACACCGAATGGTCATTGCATTTTTTCCTCCAGAACCAGAGGTAAATTTTTGCATGCTTAATTTTCCAAAACAAGCCTACTTAGGCCCACATAACCTTATTGTGGTGTTTTGTAAGGTCTTGACTGAGATGTGTCAAAACGGATATAAGGACACTTTCCTCTTTTTAAACGAAAAATGGTGAGTAGCCTTCTTGTGACTCTTCTTGAAGATGGTATTTGGTGTAATTTTGTGGTTGTTGGGATCTGATACTGTTTTGCTCACCAGAACTCCTGAAGCTCACATGGCCTTCGTCAGAGCTGATCCTAACTGATGAAAGGAAAAATATTCCAACATCTATGAAATATATAAGTGAAAACAAGCTAAAAGTGACTGGGAATTCTAAAAATATCCTTCCAGAGTCCATCAAAAATGTTAAGACAACAAATAACATACAGGAAGATTAACCAGGAAGATTATCTGAGAAAAAAATGATCTATTTTTCACCTTCTCCAGTATTTAGTATAAGGCTAGCATGAGGGAAAATGATGAAATAAGATGTCCTCTCAGTGAAGCTGTAAGCTTATGCATGCAGAAATATCCAACTCTTCACCAACTCCCTTCAACTTCAAACCCAACTCACTGACCAGAACCAGCTATTGTTCCTCCTCTTCTTACATACACTGTAATTATTTTAAATAAAAAGGTTTCAGTTACATTTTGAATCTTGATTTTTATGTAGGTCACACCACTTTGACTCACTTAAATTGCCTCCAAATTAAAGATATAAGATCATTTATAAAATTAATGTCAGATCAATGTTAGTTCTTGTTTTTTATATAATCTCCTTTAAAAAAAAATACAATATGTAATTAAACATTTTCTACCAGTCCACTATCTTTTATCACTTAAATATAATACTACTGACTAATATAGAAATAAATGTACAAGCAGAAAATATCATAACTGTATTTTAATTAACAAAACAGATAATCATGTTTACAGAAAGGGTAAAAAAAAAAAAAAATAGCACCAAGTAAAAGCATGTGAATAGATCCATAAATTATGGCATGTTCAGGTTCACTTATATAAACATACTGTATTGTATGCTACAGTACTGAAAGCGGAGAGGTTGTTGTGTACATTTATTTTAAAGTGATGCTGATGCTTCCTCATAAGGAAAACATTTAAAGACATTTCCAATGTACAGTCACCGGGAATTTTGTCTTGCAGTGGCACCATAGTAGTTCATAAGAGTCCTTCCAACATGTAAAAAGACCTAATTTGTCACATTATGATAGTAACAAAACATTATTTAAATGTTATCCTCACAGATTTTGTAATATGATCTTTAAAAATGTGCACTTTAAAAAGATTTGAGTAGTTACACTTAAAATATTACTACAAAAGCAAACATAATACATCCCCATCTAAATGAAATAATAGTGAGCGCTCCTTATGAACAAATCAAGCATCAGTCCCTGATATCACATAACGCAATAAACCAGTGCTCAGAACCTCGTACACTAAACTACCGAAAATAACGTCAATGACTCTAAACCAATAAAGTAAAAGAAGAGTATATTCTCCAGTTCCATAGAAATGCTAATTCCTAAAAGGTCTAATTGAAATTCATAGTAAAAACTGTTCTTTTCTTTAATAATTGAAGTTCAGAGGTACAGTTTCTTTAAAAGCACAGCAGCCGTTGGATTCTCCTTGTGCAAGTTGGGCCACATTGCATCATACTGCGATTCCTCAAATCGGTCCTGACATGATAACGTAACAGACTTGTCACAGCAACGCACAGGAGAAAGAAACCAATGCCCCAAAGACTCCTGGATTCGACTGAGAGGAGATAAGAGGCACAGCATCTCTAGAAGAGCACAGGAACCGACAGGCTTCATCTGAAGTCCCTCAGAACGGTCCTCATACACCCCAGCTTTGGGCTTGAGAGGAGCTGCCAATATCTGGGATCTGATCGGCAAAAGACTGCGTCATCCACTGACCGTCCTGAACCTGGTCAACCACGTTTGGATTCGTAGGGGCCTTCTCCGCCGCGTCAGCTGGAGGTACAAACGCAAAAATTGATTTTAAACATCTGACTTTTATTGCATGGACAAAAACATATCTTCGTTTGTGTACCGACCTTTCTCCTCAGATGTGGAGAAGTTACAATATCCATTGCTTTGGCCTCCTTCAGGTGCTGATTCTCCATACGCTCCTCCGAAAGCTGCCTCATAACCAGGATCATAATGCTCTTCCTTGATGGCCATCCTCTTAGCGTCCTCTGTTAGACAGAAGGAAGATCAAGTGGTAAGGTACAGTTCATAATTGTGTAGATCAGGAGGGCAGTCATATACGGTCTGCTTGTACCTTTGGCCATGCCGAGATCAAACGAGTAGTTCACTTCTTCTATCTCCTTGGGCTTTGCAACACCCTTCAGCTGATCTCGGAGCTCTCTAAGCTTGATGTAAAAATGTACTTTGTCCTGAGCACGAGGAAACTGAGCACAACGGGCGCTGGAGGAGGGCATCAGGTACAACGCCTACAGAAAACCATAGTATACTGCATATGACTCATATCTGACTAAATTTTCTTTTTTTTTTTTTTCATGAAGTGAACCCTTTCTTACCGTCTCAGAGTCGGGAACCCTGTGAGGTTGTAGGCCAAATTCAAGCGTTTTGGGCTTCTTTCCAAATATCTCCCTACAGAACATTTCATATATACCTGAAACAAAAGTTTGTTAAATGAAAAAATCATTAAATGCACACTTTTTTTTGTATTTTGTCTCCGTGTTTGAATACTTACATTTTCCATTAAAAACTGCAATGAGTGGCTTGAATTTCTTTATCTTTTCCACTAAGATTTTACCACCTTCTCGAAGCTCCTTGCTGCAGAAGGTGACAGGAAATACAGATCAGAAGATAGGAACATCACTATTTCCAGTAAATAATGACATTTGAGGAACAATTTACCGCACCTAGAGAGATCTTTGCTTCCCGGTGTCGCTCTCGCTACCATATTTGTGAAGCCAATGCCATATTTCTCAGGCAAACTATGATCATCCATGTGATTTAGCAGTTTTTCTGTGAATCCAGACAGGAACAGACACTTCCCTAAAAGATTGACAAGAACAATTATAGTTTAATAATTGAAAGATTAGAGATTTTAAATGATTCGATTTTAAATGTAATATTATTAATTAATAATCTTTTAAAATATTATGCTGCATAATTATTTACGTTACTTTATATTAGATATAAAGATAGATATATTTTAATAAGTGTCATTTTATATTAAAAATCTCTGTATTTACATTTTTAATAAACTAACAGTATAAAATCTTTTTATATTTGTGTGCAACTTTTAAAAATGTGAATATAATAATTGTCTATGAATTTATTAATAATAATAATAATAATAATAATAGCACTGGTATTAAAAAAAACATGATAAAATATCTTTACATTGAAATACAATGTCAACGTAACAGTTCTAAACAATTCATTTTAAATATATGAAGATAAGCAAACTGATATTATTGTTTAGAATGTTTGTTAATTATTTAGATTATATTAGAATATTTACTTACATTATTAATATATTTTAACCTTTTTATATTTGTAAACAACCTTTTATATTAATAAATTAAAAACGACAATATATTAGGGCTGTCAAATCAATTAAACGCATCTAAAATAAAAATGTATTGTTTACATGGTGTGTGTATTGTGTATATTTATAAATATATATAAATGCACACACATACATGTATAGATTTATTAAATGTTTGTGTGTGTGTGTGTATATTTTTTTTTTCCACATTTATAAATATGATTTATGTAAATATATATTACATATTTTTTAAATATGTACGTGCATGTATGCATAAATATATTCAGCGCACACACACATGCGCGAATAATCAATTTGACAATTATAAAATAAACAATAAAATAACAATAAAATTGTCTGCCAAGTTTTGTTGTTATTCTTTAAAAAAAATAAAATAAAAAGGCATAAAATAACAATGATGTTAAAGTTTAAAGATGAGTAGAATTGAAGTCTACTTACAAAAATGGTTTCCTGGTCCAGGGAACCATCTTCCAATGTAGGCCGCCATTAACCCTGGATTAATTCCAATCTGTATCATAAATATGAAAAGATTCATTTCAGTCACCTGAGTTCAGTGCCATCTTTGGTTTAACATTCTTTATTGTTAAAAGGCAACGTCATAGAAAAGCCCTAGAAACTCACAATGACATAGTCCAGATTGGGGATAAGAATGTCAGGCAGTGTTTTTTTCATGACTTCCTCCTCCGACATGCCCTTAAAGCGATCGACTTTCCTCTTGACTTTCTTGAAGGTTTCGTCAATCTTCTCCTGTCCTTCAGCTGGTGGGCCCTCCTTATCCTCCTTGGCTTTTTTGGGTTTAGGTCCAGGTTTGGCTTTAGGCTCGCCTTTGGCTTTTGGTTCACCTTTGGCTTTAGGTTCTTTGCTCGCTGCTCTTCCTCGCTTTCCTTTAGCAGGTGCTTAAACAGAGAAAAAAACACTCTGACTAATAGCTACATGAAAGAACGTATGAGCTCAGATCTAATGTCCCGGATAACTACCTTTCTGTGCAGCCGCAGGCTCCAGCTGGGCGGCATCTTCTGGGTGTAAAGGCATCTGCTGCATGCCTCCATCTTCTCTGGGTCCCTCCATCATAAAGCCAGCATTGCCATTAGCCATGTGAGGGTACTGAGCTTGAAGGGCCTGCAGATGCTGCTGAGCTGACTGAACCCTAGTTCAGAAATAAAACAGGGCCTGACTGAGTTGTCAGTCCAACTTAGACTTATGCAGAAAAAAGTCTATCTTAAAAGCACATATTTATTCAAATAAAAAACAGAAATTATTCATCAGTTTGCCAGTATTGTACAGATGTAGTGAAGTCATGATTAACCCATCACTGTGCATTTAACAGAAAACAATGGTATTTACAGGTGTTTCACTTAAAAAAACATTTAACAATTACATAATACAAAAAGATTCAAAAACATTTGCAACTATTTAGAGCGCATATTTACACTTTCATAAATCTATTGTGATGATGTTAATTATTATTAATGGTGTATTAAATAAAGTTAATTATAAAAACAATATTTTATAACTATATTATTTTTTAAATAAAAATGTAAAACTAAAATATCCAAAAATATCTTAATTTAAAAAATTTTATTTAACAAGAATCACTTAAAAGTTAACAGTTAAGACAACACAAAACAAAGATGAAAATACATTTGCAAACATTTTTTGATTTAAAACTTTTGCATGAATATAATGGTATAATAATAATAATAATAATAGTGATTTATTATTACCATAATTGACTGTATAACTATAACTACAATATATTTCAGAATGGCTATAAAGCTTGTAATATTTTTTAAATAAATGTATAAAATCAAAATAATCATCAAAAATGCAGTTTAATAACTAGAAATTATAATTCAGTTAACTGACACTTCAACATAATAACTGAATCTCCTTTACATCAGAGATTGTGTTATTGTGCATACAGAAATGCTGTGTTAATATCATTTGAGAAATCAAGTCATTAATGAAACCCTGCAAAAGAACATATTAATAATTGCAGGAACAGATCAGTTTTCAAACCAAACACAAATGGCAACACCAGGGCAGTTTCATCTTCATGTAAGCTGGCCATTAACTTGTTATTGTTGCTTGTTTCGTGCATGGCGGTACAGACTGGTTAGTAGCATTCAAAAACAGACTAAAAATGCTGAATGTTATTATAACAGCATAAGAAAATCAGTGGGATCGTAATTAATCTTGGCGCCAATTGACGACATGGGGACACTCACCATTGTTGGAGGTATTCCGAGGGGGCATGAGGCAAAGATCCATAGAGCCTTTCATCCATCTCTAAAGGATTTACTTAAATAAATCAGTATGTGTGTTCATTTCAACAGCAATTTCAGTGGTATTCTCACAGGGGAATATTTATAACCAGCCCTTTTACTTATAGCTATGGATTATTTTATAGTTTTATAAATAAATCGTTTTAATTATACACAAATGCATTCCTAAATTGAGTTCATATCAAAACATACCCAGCCTAGTCTGGCTTACGTGTATGAATCAGATCAGAAAAGGTTGTGTGTGCTGGATTTTAAACACTCCACGTAATCATCCAGCACATCTCACTATTACTATTTAAACTACGGTAACGTTACTGAGAAAACTCATCTGAATTTTGTAGTTACATATTAATTCAACAGGACGAGTGCAGGTAAACGGCCATTGCAGGTAAAAATACACTTTATTTTAACATAAACATACAAACCATATGTGATACTGTTAGCATGTTCGGCTAATACTGGCCTAGAGTGCCAATTCATTGAGCACAATGAATGCTAGTCGCTAGCTAACTGTGCAGAGTGCTTCTATCGGCATAAAATGCATTTACACTGTGTAATTAATCAAATTAAGAGTTATTTGCTAAAGGTATACATACCGTTGTGATATGATTAGAACGATAGTCCACTGAAATGTTGATTTTTCTCGTTTTAGGAACAAAACCGGTGAAAGCAACAAAGACGAGACCAACAGCGAGAAATCAATTTGACAGTGGAGCGTACCAAAAGCACCAGTACTAGGGGCGTTTAGGGCCCATATGTCTGAATTTTAAGTTGTATTTAAAAAGATAAACAAATAAATCAGAAAATAAGTTTTAGTGTTACATGTTTTAAATGCAAAAACTTAAAATATACTGCAGGCTATTGTGTTTACCTTAATTTCCGTATGGAGATGAAAAAGTGCACCCCTCTAAAATTTTAATAGTATGCCCTCCGTCTCCTGTGACATTTAAACGCTTCAAAGCGTGCTTCCTATTGGCTGCGGTTCAATAAATACAAAAAGTCTGTTTCCCGTTTAGCTAACGTCAAAATAAAGATCTTAAATACATAGTTCTGTTGTGATGACTTGCACCTTGCAAAATATTTTTCTTTATTAATTTCTCCACAACGATTATAGTCGAGGGTTTTATTTCAGACGTCATAGAAAGGTATGTATTTTAATTTCACTTGTGACAATAACTAATACACATGGCTTTATTTGGCCCTTAGTAATACATACATATAAAAAATAAAATACAGCTTACAAAATGACATACGTAGTACATAATTCTCACAGCAAAGGTGAAGCTGGATTATTATGATGTAACAAAAAGGTACTTACTAAACATATATACACAATGACTGCAAAACAACAAAACACAATTCTAAAAAGTCTAAAAATAGCATTCAAAATGAGGTAAATTGAGTGATCTGTATTTAATAAGCACCATAACTTGGGACTGAGCATGCCATCTGCAATACTACTATAAATCCATGCACTGAGGACATGCACAGTGATAAACCTTTTCCAGAGTCCAGCCATGGTTTCTGTTAGGAATGTGTTGCACTGAAAAACTCATATATTTAAAAAAAAAAAAAGTGAAATAATTCCAAGATCACAAAAACACATAACTTCAGCTAATCAGAATACACATTACCAATCAAATGTTTGGGGGCAAGATTTCTTTTTTTAAAAAAAGAAGTCTCTTATGCTCACCAAGGCTGCATTTATTTGATCTATAATACAGTAAAAACAGTAATATTGTGAAATATTATTACAATTTAAAATAACTGTTTTGTATTTGAATATATTTTAAAATGTAATTTATTCTAGTGATGTAAAGCTGAATTTTTAGCATCGTTACTCCAGTCTTCAGTGTCACATGATCCACCAGAAATCATTCTAATATGAAGATTTGCTGCTCAAGTAATATTTCCTATTATTTCGAATGTAGGCTAGTGAAAAAATTTATTTGTGTTCAAACGAGCAGGATTTATTTGAAATGCATACTTGCTGAATAGAAGTATTAATTTCTTCTTCAAAAAAAAGAAAAATCTTACTAACCCCAAACCTTTGAACGGTAGTTTATGAATGACGTTTCCTTAAAAGGATAAAAATAGAGGCACAAAATTAACAAATGTCTCAATCATCAAGTCTCATGTTTCACGTTCATTCACGTTTTCACACACTGAAATCACATTACTTAAATAATTCCAGAATCAATCTCTCAGAAACAGGCAAAACGCATAAAAATATTAAATAAAACAATAAAAAAAATAAAATTGTTGGTCCTTCTCAGTACCAATTCGCCTACAGTCTTTGTGCGACAACTACTTTTGTTCAGTTGCTGTTGCTACATCTGATGTCTGGAATCTGGTCTGCAAAGGGCTGCATTGTCCACAGGTTGTCCGATACCTGGTCTAAAAAATTAGGACTATTATTACAAGCACCTGATACAAAAATGTTTGTTTTCTTTCTGTACACAGTATGTATATACCTGTATCTGTAGAATGATGGACGTCAAATGCTTGCTGTGGGTGCTGCTGTGACCCATGAGCACAGGTCTCCTCATATCCAGGGTCATGCTGCTCTTCTTTGATTGCCACTCTTTTGGCATCCTCTAGAATAAACAATGACAAAGGACGTGAGTTAACACCTTATATATTTGAACAACACAAAAATTGTTTTCAATTGTGAAACTCTTCACCTTTGGCCAGAGTCAGATCAAATGTGTAGTCTGTCTCTTGGATCTCTTGAGTCTTCACCACTCCCTTCATTTGATCCCTGAGCTCCTTTAACTTGATGAAGAAGTGCACTTTGTCCTGAGCGCGAGGAAACTGGGCGCAGCGCGGGCTTGATGATGGCATTAGATAGCAAACCTGGACAACAGAAGCTCATATCTAATCAATATGCAACTATAAATAGGAACATTAAACTATCAAGAAAGAAACTCGTACCGTCTTGGTTTCTGGCACTTTGTAAGGCTGCAATCCGAACTCCAAGTTCTTAGCCTTTACTCCAAAAATCTCCTTGCAAAATGTTTCGTAAATACCTGAAATATCGAACAGGATTAGCTTATATCGTAAATAAGATTTTAGACTTCAATAGCAAAATGAAGACTTACATTTTCCATTGAACACAGCAATTAAAGGTCTGTACTTCTGTAGCTTTTCCAAAAGCTGGTGGCCACCTTCACGGATCTCTTTGCTGCAAACCAATATTCAAGATATTCAAATGTATTCATATCAAGCATTTACCCCCTGGACAAGGCTTAAACTAGTCCCACACTAAAATGCTTCTTTGAGGTGTCTCAACTGAAAATATCTTAAAATATGTCAGTGTCATTGTTCTGTGTCAAGATGCACATCTGTAATGTTTTCTTTAAAAAGGCATTTTTGTAAAAGTTGCTTAAATATCATAATTGAACTAAGGTCTAGTCCTGGCTTAAGCTAAGCCTCATCTGTGAAACCAGAAATGTATCATATTCATATTAAAAAAAATGTGTATTGTTTCAGACTTTCCAAAAAACTCCATTCTCTATTGTCCATAGTTTATTAAAGTATGAAGCTTTGCTCACACTGAGGTCACTTTCAAATCAAATTGCTTGAAAAATGTTGCCAAACCTGCTTGGGGTAATCTTTCACCTTCTCGTGAAATGACTGGATTTTGTTTGCAAAACTTGGCTGAACGACCACAAATGTGCCCACAAATTTTACATGACTAATGTAAATGTTAAAGTCTTACTTTGATAGGTCTTTACTCCCAGGTGTAGTCCTCTCCACCATATTGGTGAAACCAATGCCATATCGTTCAGGAAGCGTCTGATCATGCATGTGGTTGAGCTGCTCTTCAGTCAGACCGGAAAGATATAAGCACTTCCCTATCAGACGATCAACAAACAATCAAAAGACAAGCATAAGTATATAAACATCCTTTATAAACAAGAATCAGCTGAATAATACATACAAAAGTGGTTCCCAGGATTTGGATAATGCCTCCCCTTGTAGGCTGACAACAGTCCAGGATTGATGCCGATCTGTAAAAGTAGCAATGAGTTTATACAAACAAAAATGTCATTATATATATATATATACACACTGTATATACATCTTACATTTCACACAGTTGACATGCAGGGTAAAGACTCCGTAAATGCAGTTATGCACTAAAATTCTAAATATTTTGGCCAAAAAGATGCTCCTGTATTGATTTCTGTCATATATATATATCCCATGCACAGAGATATAAATATGTGATTTTAATTCTCATTTCCACCATCAGGGCAATAATTAAGAATTCCCAATCAACATAAATTTTTACAAAACTGCCTGGAAGAGGACGTATGTCTATATCGTCTTAATGCATGGTGAGAAGGAGAGTTTGAGTGGATAAAGACTCTTCCAAGGACCACAGCTGGAGAACTGCGGAAAATAGCGGCAGAAAACCTTTTAAAAAAACAGCACCTACATCACCACATGTTGTTCGGGAGGGTTTCAAGAAAAATTCTCCTAGCTCATCCAAAAACAAACTCTAGCATATTCAGTTATAAGACACGACTGGAACTTCAAATGGGACTTGCTTCTATGGTCAGATATAACAAAAAAATAGCTTTTAACAGCAGTTCAGCTGGTGAACACAGGGATAAAAAGTACCCCATGTGTACAATAAAATATATACTGCTGTATTTTTGATGTTGTGGGTATATTTCTGCTGGAGGTCCTGGACGTCTTGTTTAGACACATGGCATCATGGATTTCATTAAATATCAACAGATAAAAAAAAAACAATAAATGACTGACCCTGTTAGAAATCTTATAATGGATCTTTCAAAGGTATAATAATCTAAACACAAACCACAAAAATGGGTCACTGAGCACAAAACAAGCTGCTTCTTTGGCCATTCCAGTCCTCTGATCTGAACCCTGTAGAAAATCAATGGGGTGAGCTGGAGAAGAAGCGCCAACATGGAGCTGTGAATCTAAAGGGTCTGGAGTGATTCTGGATGAAGGAATAGTCTCTGATCTCTTGTCAGGTGTTCTCTAACCTCATCACGCATTATATGAGAAAATTTAGAGCTGTTAAACTGGCAAATAGAGGTTTTTAAAAAGTATTGAATAAAAGGGTGCAATTAGTTGTGGCCAATGTGTATTAGACAACAACATGTATTTCATATTAATATTTCCCCGCCCCGTATTTAAAAATCCATTATTAAGGTTACATTTTTGAGAACTTTTTAAATAAAAGATCAAAAGGATTAACAACGCAGATTAATTTTCACAGCCCTGTTTGATCATATTTATCAAGAGTGCCGATATTCTTGGCCATCACTGTATATACGAAATGCAACGTATGCAAACATAAATAAATAAACAGATTCATTTAGATTTAAATGAATTTAAAATAAACATTTTGATTAACATTAAAGATTAATATTACTATTACAACACATAAAGAAGACCAATATGAAACAGAGACTTACAATAAGCATGTCAAGATTATGTGTGATGACATCTGGCAGCTTTCTAGCCATGACTTCCTCCACTGACATCCCATTGAACCGATCCAACGTCCTCTTTGCTTTCTTAGCAGACTCTTCAGCTTCCGACTTTTCCTTTCCTTCACCTTTTGGAGGCCTTCCCCTTTTCTTTCCTTTTGCTGGAGTCGTCGGTAGGACTGCAAACCAGATGTTTAATAAGTCGAGTTGCAGAAGCGTCGCAGTTAAATGCACTATGAGGATGGAAAAGATCATACCTGGTGGTTGAGCAGAGAGTTGATGAGTCTGCTGAGGTTGATCCAGGTATGGATCTTGATGAACTGAAAGATCAGTCATGATTTTGTCCTCCACAGGTCTCTCGGCATACTGAGTGGCATTAACCATCTGGTGGTAATGAGGCACCTGTTCTGCCTGGTACTGCTGAGGATTGGTTTGATACCTGAGAAAACAAAATTACAAAAACACTGCACTTACTTCAAAACCTATGGCAATAATCTGATCTTTTTCTTGCCAGTGTTTCCCCATACACCTTCATCTCCCATTTTGATAGCATTTGACAGTAAACACATCACTAGTTTATTTAAAACATACAAGAAAGCAACTCGTTGGGATCTTTTGGGGCTGGGCAAACTCACCAGTACTGAAGATAATCCATAGGGGCCGTCAGAGATGAATACTGCCTTTCTTCCATCTTAATTGGTGGTCTTACTTTAATAGATTAATATTCATGTTTATGTTACTGATGTGCCAGCTTTTAAACCACACCTCCCTTTGTTTAAAATCTTCTGTTACTTTCCTTTTTTTATTATGCTTAGCTTATCGGTTAAACGTCACAGGATAATACAAAACATTCATTTTACTTAGCAGCATACATATTTCAAAGACTATTCGATCATGAGCAGTGCTGTAGTATGCAGCTAACTATCTCGTTACCCTCAATAAGCTAAGAGCTGTGTGTGGACCATTGACGGAAAACAAGCATTAAGCAAGCACTCGTTTCTTCAAATACGGGTATAGCTTTCTGCGTTAGGATTATGAATCTTACCTGCCATATATATTCTTCAGATCTTTTCTGGCACATTTGAGCATTTAGTGCAAAAAAAGTAAACGCTAAATGCTGCTACGCATGATGAATGAAGCCGGTGTAAGTAAAAATGTCAACAAAGGTAAGGGCTAAATTCAAAATAAAAGTCCTTAGTTTTATGCTTGGGAAAACGATCGTTATATATTTTTTGGATTCAAAGCTTCGCATTTTTATCTAATTATTATAGATTTGAAAATGAACACAAGAACACATTTATATCAGCAACCATTTGCGTCGAACTTAAATTAATACTTTTATACAATAAAGCGTTAGTTTTTCGAATAGCTGGCTTCACTTGGTTGGACTCGACCATTATTTATAAAGGAGGTGTCGCATTTTACTCTTAACACATTTTTTTATATAAAACGCATCTTGTGGCGTGCTTGAAGGTTCCAGTGCTCAAATACGTTTTGAACAACGTATTAATTTAATAAATGTAACTATTTTATTATTTCTTTGAGCAATTAGGACAAATCATGTATGTCAGTACTCCCTATGATAAAAGTGATTTACAAGACTTCCAAAGCGAACATGTGAGACATGTAACAAGAACCTTTGCTGCTGAATGTCGTGCTACAAAACCTGTAAAGTTATTTCGATTATAAGTTAACCTAACAAGGTTAGTATATGTCGCTCCAGATTTTATCCAGTTTAATCTGGGAATTATAATATTGTTGTCATGTAATAGCACATATGCCTCATTTGCTGCTACGTTTAAGAGAGCTAGCTGTGGTGAAATGACCTTATAGCAAAAAGTCATTAATTTAACCGATAAAATACTTATCTATGTCACATGTAATGCTTAAGTGTTCATTATTTATTTATTTTTTTGAGTTGCATTTAAATAAGCCTTCATTAACCTACATGAAAAGGTGCATTTAGACTAGCTGTATGGATTTAAACACGAATATAATAATGACCGTTTTGTTATTGTTGTAATTTCTATATAATTTTATAAATAATATAATGCTATTTTATACTTTATGTATAGAATTTAATTGTTGGTAATGGGTTAACATTACCTAACATTTCCTTTCTATTTAAATTTTAACAGAGCAATTAGAAGGGCAATTAAAATAAACAGTTTTTCTTTCTTTAGGTAAAAATTCTATTAATTGGCAGAACATTTGTCAGTCAGCTGTCTTTTAAGGATGCCAGCAGGTGTATCATGGTCAAGATATTTAAGGATGTTTGCAGCCAGTGTGTTGTCGATGTTTGCTGGAGCACAGGTTGTGCATCAGTATTACCGTCCTGATTTAGTAAGTTTTAAAATCAGATTTTGTGCTTCTTTTTGTTTAGGAGTGTGTGCAATCTAGATATATATCTGTATATAAGTACAAATTTTAATTTGCAATCCGTTTTATTTTTTTGTAATTTAACTGTAGTAGAGATTGTATTGATTGATTAAATTACATACACCAATAAAAAGTAAAAAAAAATAGCATTTTGAAAGCAAATTGTATACTTTTTGATTTCATGATGACTGTAAACATTTAGTATAAACAATGTTTTTTCTACCATTATAGACCATTCCAGAGATCCCGCCAAAGCCTGGAGAACTGCGAACAGAACTTCTTGGCTTGAAAGAACGACAGACAGACTCAGCATCTCAGAAACAATAACCCATTGTTTTTTTTGTTTTTGTTTTTTTTCATAACTAATGTGTATAGATATACATATAGATATTAAATATGAAAGTAAAAGGAAATGATGTTTTTTTTATTCTGTGAATAAAGCTGTTTATACAGACTTGTACTGTGTCTTCATTTCTTATTTTGTAGGTGCTCTGTAACAGTAATTTAGTTTTGTGTAATTGCCTATTTCAGAGTTTCTCTAACCAATTCAGATCTTTTATATTTAATTTAGGAAACAATAAATTAGATAATTATAAAAAAAAAATTAAAAATCTAAAAATTATTTTAATAGTGCTATTTTTATTACTCTGGACTTTTATTATGAAAGTTAGCCTGTCAACGTGCGAACGGAAGTAAGCATGTGTATATTTGAGACTGTGTTGTAGAGAATGTATAGCTGAAGCAGTCGTCTGTCAAACAGAAGGCAGCTCTTGTGCGGGGAAATATGCCGACCTTATCCTTGCCACTTTCAAACCTGCTCAAAAATCAGGAGGGCTTTAAGAGGCTCGTCACGCACTTGAAGTATTTGCACACTAGAAGCGGGATATGGACGGTCAACAGCAGTAGCACGCCGTGGATCTCGAAGTCTGCTCTCGTGTCCCGGAGAAGAGAGGTTCCCATGGGACAACTGACAGCAGGGAACATGTGCACCTGCTCCAGCGCCGACAAGACCAGCTGGCTCTGGTCTGTTTACAACGAAACCAAACAGCAAACGCAAGGTTAGTTTAGATACATGTTCTTGAACTGCCTGATTCCTCTTAAGACGCTGGTCATCTGTCAAACGGCAAAAAGGCATTTTAGATGTTGTCCTGTATATTTACCATCTATGTATGCTTTTATTTCTATTTTATCCTAGCATTAACTGTATTATATAGGCTGTAAGATTTCAGTTATGTTTAATAGAGTGATATGTCTGTCATGATTTGACCTCATGCTGTTGTATGATGTAATGACGTACTTGAGAACCTTTTTTATATTACGATTATATTTACATTTATTATTGTTTGTAATATGTACCTTCATAAAAATATAACATTTTATATAAAGAAAGCTGCTTGGACTATAAAATTCATAAGTCATTAGTCATTATTATTGTATTAACATATTAGTAGTAGCCTATTTATCAATATATTTACAATTCTTTTGCTTTTACATTTTAATGTTAGTAAAGGTTTTGGCATTGTTAAATGTTAATTATTATTTAAATGTCTACTCTACGTAGGTTTGAATACATTTCTGTTTCAAATTAAGCAATTTTAGCAGCATTTGTAATTATTTAAATTATTTAAAAATGTATATTTCCATCTAATATTTGCATTTTATTAAAGCTCTATTTTAATATTTTTTACTCATTTAATTTATAAACAATAAAATTGGTCATTACATGAATATTCACATGCAAAGATTTACTTTTCATAATTAATGTCTCATTACAGGTTAATCAGTAATCATTTTAGTTCACTAGCCTATTCTATTTATTAAAACTTAGCAAATATAATATATTTATAATATAAATGTTAACTTAAAAGGTCATGTATTTATTAACAAACTTATTTTTTATGTCCACGACAGATTTAATTCCTGTGATATCAAACAACTTTGTGAACCCAGACACCATCTTTGCTAATAATCAGATGAGTCTGCAGGACATTGAGATCTATGGCTTTGACTATGATTATACACTGGCCTTCTACTCTAGTCACCTTCACACGCTCATATTCAACATCGCCCGAGACATCCTCATCGACGAGCACAGGGTGAGTGACCCAACACTTCATTTATGTATATATAATATTGTTACATTAAGTGACACGGAAATTACAAATTAAGTTTCAGCATGTTAATGTTTTCTGAATATCTTACCTCTTTCTGTCCACATAACAGTATCCAGAGGGACTAAGGGAATATGATTATATACCGAATTTTGTGATTCGTGGTCTGCACTATGATGTCCAAAAGGTACGTGCCCAGTCCTGATCTGCTGTAGACGGAAAACTTTATAATTAACCTGGCTAACCTGTTAATCTCATCTGGTTACTAGGCCTTACTGATGAAGATTGATGCCTTTCATTATATCCAGCTGGGTACAGTGTACAGGTAGAGTGCAACAAGCATCAACTATGATTTTTTTACTGTTTTTGTACATTATTATTAAAGGGATAGTTCACTCGAAAATGAAAACTCTCTCATAAATCACCCTCATGTCATTCCAGACCCCTTTGTTTATCTTCAGAACACAAATTAAGATATTTTAGATGAAATCCGAAATCTTTCTGACCCTGCATAGACAGCAATGCAACTGACACGTTCAGGGCCCAGAAACATAGCAAGGACATTGTTAAAATAGTCCATGTGACATCAGTAGTTCATCTGTAAACTCATGAGGCTACAAGAACACTTTATGTGGCAAAGAAAACGTGAAAGTACTCTTGTAGCATCATAAAATTACAATTAAACCACTGATTTCATAAGGACTATTTTAACAATGTCCTTAATATGTTTCTGGGCCTTGAACGTGTCAGTTGCATTGCTGTCTATGCAGGGTCAGAAAGCTCTCGGATTTCATCCGAGTATCTTAATGTTCTCTAAAGATAAACAAAGGTCTTACAGGTTTGGAACGGCTTGAGAGTGAATAAATAATAACAGAATTTAAATTTTTGGTTGAACTATCCCTTTAATCTCAGGATAGGTTCGCTTAATGTCATTTAAATGTTGCTGTAGGGGTCTTAATCCTGTGCCAGAAAAGGAGGTCATTGCGATGTACGAGGGCTCCCATGTACCCCTCGAGATCATGAGTGACTTCTATGGCAAGGTCTGCAAGCCTGGCATCTTTTGCTTGTCAAGAGTTTTGTTTGATATCCTAAAAATGTGTTGACATAGCGTAATTTTGTCAAATCTTAGCAGAAAAATAGTTGCAATGTAGTAAGTACATCTCACACAGAAGTAAAGCAGTAAATATGACCACCTTTAACACAGTTCTTTAATCCCATACAGAGCTCTCACGGCCACACCATGAAGCAGTTCATGGATATCTTCTCTCTGCCAGAAATGACACTGCTGTCATGTGTTAATGACTACTTCATGAAGCACAACATTGACTACGAGCCTGTTCATCTTTATAAAGACGTCAAGGTACAGTTGTTCCTCAAAACGTGTCATGTATCAGAGCAGGACTCAACTTATGAATCAGAAATCAAGATTTCATTCACCAAAATCAGTTTCTAAGGAACCTGAGCAAGTCCTGTCATATTTAAGGTAACGCAGATGTCAGAAACCAAAGGTTCTCTTAAGCACACATTTTGGATAAATATGAATTCTGAAGTTGCTATTTAAGTTCGTCGTGAGCAGCATGGAAAGGAACAGTCTAATTTTAGAGGAACCATTTGGATGCACCATCTGTGCCACGTGCCTGGAGGAAAGCAGGCTTACAGATGGTCTAATATCTTTTACTGGGTCTGAAGACCAGCATAATTAATACAAGACACACACCATTGCTCTTACGTTCAGTCCTGCCTGTAATTATGAATTAACAAGTCTCAAAGGACATATGAAGTGACTGAGAGCTTTCGCAGGAGCTGTCTGGCAGTGCGTCAGGGCTTTGTGTGTTGTTTCAGTGCAGAACATTGATGTTACGTTAGCTTTGATATTCTGCATCTGGTCTGTTTCTCCATTCCCAGGAGGCTATAGGAGACGTCCACGTCAGAGGGATTATGTATCGAGCGGTAGAGGCTGATATCGGTAATTTTCTTACCTGGACCTGCATGAAGACCTCATGTCAATATGTCAGCTTCAGAGATTTGAACAAATCAAAGTTTAACATGACATAATCATAATATATTAATATTGCAAAAATGTAATAATAATAATAATAGTATACTGTAATATACAATATAAAATGTAATATTATATTAGTATGTAGTAATTGAAATAATGTTTTAAATTTTAATTGCATTTATATCGAATGTAATTATAGAATAAAAAAATATTATTATTGTTGTGATTAATAAATAATAAATATGTACTGTAACTAACCATATAATAATTATAATATATAATTTATGTATTAAAATATAATTTTTATTATACATTTTATTATATGGATCTGCAGTTTACTCAGTAATAATAATAATAATAATAATAATAGCATGTATGCTTAATCTATTTTATTATTATTATTATTATTATTATTAATAATAAAGTAAGATTGTTATATTATTTATATATTACATCATTTTAAATTGTAATAATAATATGTACTGTTATATGTAGTATAAAATATTACATTTATATACATTAAATGTAATGTAAAAATAATATTTATATTTTAACTATTATCTTTATTATTATTATTATTATTTTACTTAATATGATGTATATGTATGTACCCCTCCCCCCTCCCTTTAGTAATTATTCAATCACACAATTGCAATATTTTAATTACACCTTGTTTTTTCCTTTCTGCAGAGAAGTATATTTGTTACGGTGAACAGACACATGCTGTTTTACAGAAGCTATCTAAGAACGGCAAGAAGATGTTTTTGATTACGAACAGTCCTTTTGATTTTGTGTAAGTGTGAGCAAGATATTCAATTGAAAAGTCAAAATAAACATCAATGCACAGGAAAAATGCATGTATCACATGACATGAGAAACACCTTACTAAGAAGTCATACAAAGCCATTCTGATTAACTGCTTGTGTGAATTGCATGTTCCAAATAAAAAAACTTTTTAATTCCTTTATTTTTAGAGATCGAGGCATGAACTACATAGTTGGTAAAGACTGGCAGGACCTGTTCGATGTTGTCATAGTGCAGGCCGACAAGCCTGGCTTCTTCAATGACAGGAGGAAGTAAGTTCCTAAAACCCAGAGAAAGCACTGGCTAAACCTGGCAGCACTGAATCACTCCTAAATCAATGCCATCCTGACATAATCACAGCCACTCTCACAGATTCCTTTGTTTAAATCATGACAATTGACCTTTGAGGAAGTATGTAGGCATGATTTTTTTTTTTAAATCCAAAAAAGTATGTGTATTTGTCTGTGTTTTTGTGGTTTCTGAAGACCATTCAGACGAGTTACTGATAAAGGTGTGTTGCTGTGGGACAGAATTCACCACCTTGAGAAAGGGCAGATCTATAAACAGGTAATATTTCTTTCCCCGCTGTTCAGCTGCGAACTGTTTCTATTCAGTACAGATGCCAGAATCTGATCTGTTCACTTTAACTGTTGCCAGGGAAACCTGTACGAGTTTTTACGGCTTACAGGCTGGAGGGGATCAAAGGTTTTGTACTTCGGAGATCACATTTACAGCGACCTTGCTGTAAGCATCATATTCTGACATTTTCTGCATGTAGACAAACCTACTGCTTTTTGTTTTGATAATAAGATACACATAGATACCAGGCAACATAATCCATTTGTAATTACATTGAACTATGCCCTATCAATCGTTTTAATATTAGTGTATTAGTTTAAGTTTATTTCTAATCAAAATTTTATTGCTGTATTTGTTGTTCTGGATACTATGATATGCAAAGTTTTGGCAATAGTTCTGTTATTAATAATATCATTTGCATGTCAATAAGTAAACATGTCTCAACATGCCCTGTTCTTATATCAAAGACAATGAATAGATTATACAAACGTTGATGTAATGAAAATGTCATGATGTGTGCAGGACCTGACTCTGAAACATGGTTGGAGAACAGGAGCTATCATTCCTGAGCTGCGTAAAGAGATCAAAATCATGAATACTGAGGAGTACGTCCACACTATGACCTGGCTGCAGGCCCTGACCGGACTGCTGGAGCAAATGCAGGTCAGACCAGCTAATTAACAACAATTCAGTACTATTTTGTGTAGCTATTTAAATTTTACTATTATTTGAGGGTTAGTCCATAAAGGTAAAGCAGACATGAACATGCAAATCCAGTACTGACCAATAAATTAAAATAAATCTCTAATATTGGCTGATAACTAATAAGCTACCAATATAATGTGCGTTACAGTTAATTTGCATTTCTGTATTTTCATGTCCAAATGTCTTTTCTGCTTGGCTAGTATTGGGCTAGTTGAAGCTGTATTTGTCTTTATGTTGCAGGTGCACCGGGACCCTGCGTCACAAACGGTGATTCAGCAGTGGATTAATGAAAGGGAGGAGATGAGGTAATCCTCAATATTATGTGTTATAATATTATCCATAATATTTCTAATAACAGACCAGCACTATGTAAATGAAATTGAGACTATACTATAAAACTATTTTATTTTTTATCAGTTATTTTTTTATTTTTATTTTTTTTTACTTTTATTACATTTTATTTCAATTTTAGAATGTTTTATTTATTAATTATTTCAGTTGTAGTTATATTTATTTTAGTAAACTACTATGAAAATACTAAATGAAAAAAAGGAATGTTCCCCCAGCTGAAATAAAAAAAAAGAATAATAATAATATTAATATTATAGTGTAGATTGAAAAAAAATATAATATATATATATATAATATATATAAATATATTTATAAATAATGTTTATTTTATTTCAATTAATAGCATTTTTTATGGTGTTAGTTTTGGTTTTAGTTAAAGGGATAGCTCAGTCAAAAAATTTTTATCTTTAATTAATAACTCACTCTCATCTTGTTCCAAACCTGTAAGATCTTTGTTCATCTTCGGAACACAAATTAACATATTTTTGATGGAATCTGAGAGCTCTTTGACTCTTCATAGACAGCAATGCAACTGACATGTTCAAGGGCCAGAAAGGGAGTAAGGAGATTATAGAAATAGTCCATGTGACATCAGTGGTTCAAATGTAATCTTATGAAGCAACAAGAATACTTGTGTGCAAAGAAAACAAAGAATAATAACTTTATTCAACGAGAAATAAATGACAGAATCTTCATTTTTGGGTAAACTATCCCTTTAACTTAAAAAACCTTTACAGACACACACCTTTGGGTTCGTTATAGAAAAACCTGACTTCATTCAGAAATGATTTTTCTTCTAACTAGTGTGTACAGTAGTCTATATTGATGGCATAGAGAAAATGTTATACTCTAGATGAACTTAGTTGTATTTTATAGTGTCATATTTTTGTATCCAATTATTAAAAACAATTGACTTCCAACAGGTTACGGACCAAAGACATCTTCAACGCGCAGTTTGGTAGTCTTTTCCGCACGTACCACAACCCGACGTACTTCTCGCGCCGTCTTTCCCGCTTCGCCGACATCTACATGGCGTCCCTCAGCTGTCTGCTGAAGTACGACCTCCAGCACACCTTCTACCCCAGACGCACACCCCTGCAGCACGAGTCTCCCATCTGGCCCGAGCAAACCAGCACCGGAGCCATGAACATCCCCTTCCAGAGCCACAGGACAACCACCGGATCCGAGTAGAAAGGCCACACGAGACACTCGCTTTAAAATGTACATACCACAGAACAGCTGCAGTTACACGTTACATCACTTTCATCAGATTGAGCCGGAGTTTTAAACACACGTGTGGGTGACTCACTTCATATAACGTCTGTGCTGTGGTACATCCGTGGATACATTATTTTTGATACCATGTAAAACACTCTACTTAAGGAACTCTGTGGTGTTTTAATGTGCCTCGTAATGTAGGGGAGGTTTTATTTTTGTAGTTTGTAGCCTTTCTTTCATCACTGGCCTTCATAAAGATTATTGATAGTATAAGAGAAAATACTTGACACTTAAGAAAGTGAATGTACATGTGAAAGGGTTAAAAGATGAACCTGGTTTCAAGAAGCTAATGTAAAACAACTTTTGTTAGAACTAAAAGGGAAACTCTCAGGAAGGCAGATGGACACTATATTCATTTTGAAATGATCATAAAAGTGTGTTAATGTTTTAAAAAGCCTTATATACTGTGTTTAGCAATGTGTGATGATGATGATGTACAATTGGCTTCAAAAGTTTGAAACCAGATTTTTGTTCTTGTATTAGGCAGTCCAGTTGTTTTCAAAACATATATATAATTATTTTTTTCTGAGCACCAAATTCACATATTAGAATAATTTCTGAAGGATCATGTGACACTAAAGCCGGGAGAAACTTTGCCATCAAATCAGTAAATTACATTTTAAAATGTATTAAACTACAAATTATTTGTTTTAATAGTTTAATAAATAGTTGTTTGAAAGATAAAATATCTTCTAAACTGCTGTTTTTATATTACATTTTTTAATATTTAATTTTAAAATTTAATAACTTTATATGGTATAAAAATAGAGTGAAAAGTTTAACTGAAAAATATATGTGACTTTGACATCAAGCATTTTATTTGTTGTTATTTAATGTTTTCAAAATTTCAATGTTTAAATTTGATTTTGAATCTCAAATCTTCACTCTGGTTTCAGATTTTTGGTCCCTTCTGTATGTTCACGTCGAATGTCGACATTGTGTAACTGTTTAGAAATCAACATTATAGCTGTAACGTACATAGTTGCTGTACAATGAGAGATTATGTGACTGAGTTTAGTGAAAGAGCGGTTTATTTCACGCTCGCCTGTAGGACATTTCTGCTTACATGCTAAATATATATTTTTGACTTTGTTTCAGTATACTGAACTTGATATTGTATGAACATTTGCATCGTGTTTTGAAGACGCCAGTATTTTGGTGGATTTTGCTTGTTGAA